>JASDQU010685804.1:15214-26229 GCA_032191745.1 Picea mariana | reverse complement strand
TGGGTTAATTACATGTTTTTAAGTTTTATGCGATGTTTTTATATCCTATGTTACATGTTGTTTAATTATTATGTGAAACTAGAAAATAGTTTCCAATATACTAATTAAGTACGTGGTAGACAAAAAATATCATTTACAAACACATAATTTCATGTACCTTCATTAATTTTTGTTTTAGTAGTTTCTATGCATGAATCTTAATAGGACAATGCTTTTGATTATTTTCTATTTTATAGATTGGGTATTGGGGATCAATTGAGAGTGATGTAAGGGGGAGGGCACAGGCCATATGAGCTTCCACCTTCACGTGGTTTTCCTTTTTCAGTAGAGGATACATTATTCTTGAAACCAAGAGAAGCTCTTTCATTTTTATACCATCATGATCGTATAAGACGTCATCAATATTGTTGTCATAGTATTGCACCAACGAAGTTTCGATGAACGTGTTTGCCATTTCTATAGAATTTTTGTTGAAACCTTATTTTTATTTCAAAGTACACAAATTGGTTGACGCAATTTTTAAGTTTGCATCAGTCTTTCTTTATTTTTCTTTCAGGTTCTACATTAATGTATATACAATGTATCTGTGTCATAGTTGTGATGAAAATTTCGTCTTTTTCATTGATTTCTTAATCAACACCATAAAAATACTCCCTTGTAGTACTAGATGTGGGGACGTGTGTACCGTCGAACGTATTTTACAAGGAACAAGGAACAAGGAACGAAAATTCTACTAGGACTAGAAACGGGCAACAATGATCTGTGAATGGGGCCAACGTTGAAATTTTTTCAAACTGTTTCTTTATGCACTGAAATTTGACATGGATAGACTATTCACATTCCTTAACAATGTGGGAAGGTTTCTGGACTCAAATTTGACTCACACACCCAATTTATTCCATCATCAATTCATCATGTAAACCAAACCCTAATTTTCTTTCAAAGTACACAAATTGGTTGACGCAAGTTTTAAGTTTTCATCAGTCTTTCTTCATTTTTCTTTCAGGTTCTACATTAATGTATATAAAATGTATCTGTGTCATAGTTGTGATGAAAAATCCCTCTTTTTTGTTGATTTATTAATCAACACCATAAAAATACTAGAGGCGGGCAACAGTGACATGTGATTGGGGCCAACATTGAACTTTTTTCAAACTATTTCTGTATACATTGAAATTTGACATGGATAGACTATTCACATGCCTTAATGATATGGGAGGGTTTCTGGACTCAAATTTGATTTACACACCCACTTTTTTCCATCATCATATCATCATGTAAACCATAAACCCTATTTTTCATATGTTCTAGTAGATATGTTAATGATTCCAAATTTCATATTTGTATTTGACTCAAGGTACAAATAGCTTGCAAAGTATCAAATTTTAATTTCAAGTTGATAAACCAAATATGAAATGAATCCAAGCATCATTTGATATCGTCGCAAGAGAGACAAATGTAAATAATCTTGCGACGAATTAACTATACTATCGATGAAAAACGTTTGTCGATAGTATAGCTAATTCGTCGCAAGAATGTGTTTTTGAATGATGTTACATGGTTTGCAAGGAGTGTATGGATTATATGGTGCAATGTAGTGTAGTCTATAAGAACAATCTATATTCCAAACCTCAAAATGGAATATAGTACCATATCTTGTTCATAAGACAAATATTATTTGTATGTTTCCTTTGTGGTGGATCAAGCCCTCAATACACATGATTCATGACAATGGAATGTAACAATTTGACTATTGAATGATAGTGTTATTTCACCCATGGTTAAAAAAAGAACATAAGGTTCTTAGGTCCTATTTGGATCTTCTTAGAATTGAGATTTGTTACATAGTCCTTGAAAAAAGACAAAAGACTTATGTAGCAGATATTTGGTCTTTGTGTGGCACATTTTATGCCATTAGTATGTTTTGTACAAAAATAATGGATCTTGGGGACTACACCATGGTCAAGGAACAAGGAACAAGGAACAAGGAACAAGGAAAAAGGAAAAAGGAACGAGGAATGAGGAACGAGGAACAAGGAACATAAATTGTACTATGCCTATACACAGGCAACAGTGACCTGTGAATGGGGCCAACGTTGAATTCTTTTCAAATTGTTTCTATATGCACTGAAATTTGTCATGGATAGACTATTCACATGCCTTAACGATATGGGAGGGTTTTTGGAATCAAATTTGACTAACAAACCCACTTTCTTCCATCATCAATTCATCATGTAAACCATAAACCCGAATTTTCTTTCAAAGTACACAAATTGATTGACGCAAGTTTTAAGTTTTCATCAGTCTTTCTTCAATTTTCTTTCAGGTTCTACATTAATGTACATACAATGTATCTTTGTCATAGTTGTGATAAAAAATCCCTCTTTTTCATTGATTTGTTAATCAACAACATAAAATACTCCCTTGCAGTACTATATGTGGGGACATGTGTACTGTCGAACGGATTTTACAAGGAACAAGGAATGAAAATTGTACGAGGACTAGACACAGGCAACCGTGACCTGTGAATGGGGCCAATGTTGAAATTTTTTCAAATTGTTTCTCTATGCATTGAAATTTGAAATGGATAGACTATTCACATGCCTTAACGATATGGGAGGGTTTATGGACTCAAATTTGACTCACACACCCACTTTCTTCCATCATCAATTCATCATGTGAACCATAAATCTTATTTTTCATATGTTCTAGTAGATATGTTAATGATTCTTAATTTCATATTTGTATTTGAATCAAGGTACAAATAGCTTGAAAAGTATCAAATTTCAATTTCAAGTTGATAAACCAAATATGAATGAATCCTAATTAAAACCATCTAGTGTTGGAATTTGTCATTTAAGTGTAGTGTCTTGTAGTTATATTTTAAAACATAGAGAGAGTAGTCTCTATAGAAGTAGAGAAATATATTGATATTGGATTCTCTTCGAAGACGATGTTGATATTTTTAACCTTCAAGAATAGGTACTAGAGGATAAAATCAAGGAATATAATCAAGGAAATTTAGACACAGGCAACAGTGACCTAAGAATGGGGCCAACGTTGAAAGTTTTTCAAACTATTTCTGTATGCAATGAAATTTGACATGGATAGAATATTTGCATGCATTAATGATATGGGAGGGTTTTTGAAATCAAATTTGACTCACACACCCACTTTATTCCATCATCAATTCATCATGTAAACCATAAACCCTCTTTTTCTTTCAAAGTACACAAATTGGTTGACGCAAGTTTTAAGTTTTCATCAGTATTTCTTCATTTTTGTTTCAAGTTCTACATTAATGTATATACAATGTATCTGTTTCATAGATGTGATGAAAAATCCCTCTTTTTCATTGATTTCTTAATCAACACCGTAAAAATCCTAGAGGCGGGCAACAGTGACATGTGAATGGGGCCAACGTTGAAATTTTTTCAAATTGTTTATGTATGCATTGAAAGTTGACATGGATAGACTATTCACATGCCTTAAATACATGGGAGGGTTTCTAGACTCAAATTTGACTCACAAACCCAATTTCTTCCATCATCATCTCATCATGTAAACCATAAACCCTATTTTTCATATGTTCTAGTAGATATGTTAATGATTCCAAATTTCATATTTGTATTTGACTCAAGGTACAACTAGCTTGCAAAGTATAAAATTTTAATTTCAAGTTGATAAACCAAATATTAAATGAATCCAATCATCATTTGATATCATCCCAAGAGATACGAATGTAAATAATCTTGCGACGAATTAGCTATATTATCGACGAAAAAAGTTTGTCGATAGTATAGCTAATTCGTCGCAAGAATGTGTCTTTGAATGGTGTTACATGGTTTGGAAGGAGTGTAGGTATTATATGGTGCAATTTAGTGTAGTCTATAAGATCAATCTCTATGCCAAACCTCAAAATGGAATATAGTACCATATCTTATTCATAAGACAAATATTCTTTGTATGTTTCCTTTATGGTGGCTCAAGCCCTCAGTACACATGATGCATGACAATGAAATGTAACAATTTGACTATTGAATGATAATGTTATGTCACCCATGGTTAAGGAAATAACATCAGGTTTTTATGTCTTATTTGAATCTTCTTATAATTGAGATTCGTTACATAGTCCTTGAAAAATGACAAAAGACTTATGTAGCGGATATTTGGTCTTTGTGTGGGACAATAATGCCATTAGTATGTTTTGTACAAAAATAATGGATCTTTGGGACTACACCATGGTCAAGGAACGAGGAACAAAGAACAAGGAATGAGGAACAAGGAACACGGAACAAGGAGCGAAAATTGTACTAGGACTAGACACGTGCAACAGTGACCTGTGAATGGAGCCAACATTGAAATTTTTTCAAACTATTTATGTATGCACTAAAATTTGTCATGGATAGACTATTCACATGCCTTAACGATATGGGAGGGTTTATGGACTCAAATTTGACTCACACAACCACTTTCTTCCATCATCAATTCATCATGTAAACCAGAAACCTTAATTTTCTTTCAAAGTACACAAATTGGTTGATGCAAGTTTTAAGTTTTCATCAGTCTTTCTTCATTTTTCTTTCAGGTTCTTCATTAATGTATATACAATGTATCTGTGTCATAGTTGTGATGAGAAAACCCTATTTTTCATTGATTTAATAATCAACAACATAAAATACTCCCTTGCAGTACTAGATGCGGGGACATGTGTACTGTTGAATGAATTTTACAAGGAACAAGGAACAAAAATTGTATGAGGACTAGACACATGCAACAGTGACCTATGAATGGGGCCAATGTTGAAATTTTTTCAAATTGTTTCTGTATGCACTAAAATTTGACATGGATAGACTATTCACATGCCTTAATGATATGGGAGGGTTTGTGGACTCAAATTTGACTCACACACCCACTTTCTTCCATCATCAATTCATCATGTAAACCATAAACCTTATTTTTCATATGTTCTAGTAGATATGTTAATGATTCCTAATTTCATATTTGTATTTGACTCAAGGTACAAATATCTTGCAATGTATCAAATTTTAATTTCAAGTTGATAAACCAAATATGAAATGAATCCTAATTAAAACCATCAAGTGTTGGAATTTGTCATTTAAGTGTAGTGTCATGTAGTTATCTTTTAAAACATAGAGAGAGTAGTCTCTATAGAAGTAGAGAAATATATTGATATTGGATTCTCTTCTAAGATGATGTTGATATTTTTAACCTTCAAGAATAGGTACTATAGGAGAAAATTAAGGATAGTAATCAAGGAAATTGTATTAGGACTAGACAAGGGAAACAATGACCTGTGAATGGGGCCAACGTTGAAATGTTTTCAAACTGTTTCTATATGCACTAAAATTTGACATGAATAGAATATTCGCATGCCATAACGATATGGGATGGTTTATGGACTCAAATTTCACTCACACATCCACTTCATTACATCATCAATTCATCATGTAAACTATAAACCCTAATTTTCTTTCAAAGTACACAAATTGGTTGACGCAAGTTTTAAGTTTTCATCACTCTTTCTTCATTTTTATTTCAGGTTCTACATTAATGTATATAAAATGTATCTGTGTCATATTTGTGATGAAAAATCCCTCTTTTTCATTGATTGCTTAATCAACACCATACAAGTACTAGAGGCGGGCAACACTGACATGTGAATGGAGCCAACGTTGAAATTTTTTCAAACTGTTTCTATATGCATTGAAATTTAACATGGATAGACTATTCGCATGCCTTAACGACATGGGAGGGTTTTTGGACTCAAATTTGACTCACACACCCACTTTATTCCATCATCATATCATCATGTAAACCATAAACCCTATTTTTCATATGTTCTAGTAGATATGTTAATGATTCCAAATTTCATATTTGTATTTGACTCAAGGTACAACTAGCTTTCAAAGTATCAAATTTTAATTTCAAGTTGATAAACCAATTATGAAATGAGTCGAAGCATCATTTGATATCATCGCAAGAGAGACGAATGTAAATAATCTTGTGACGAATTAACTATACTATCGACAAAAAATGTTTTTCGATAGTATAGCTAATTCATTGCAAGAATGTGTCTTTGAATGGTGTTACATGGTTTTCAAGGAGTGTAGGTCTTATATGGTGCAATGTAGTGTAGTTTATAAGAACAATCTCTATTCCGAACCTCCAAATGGAATATAGTACCATATCTTGTTCATAAGACAAATATTCTTTGTATGTTTCCTTTGTGGTGGCTCAAGCCCTTAGTACACATGATGCATGACAATGAAATGTAACAATTTGACTATTGAATGATAGTGTTATGTCACCCATGGTTAAGGAAAAAACATAAGGTTCTTAGTACCTATTTGAATCTTCTTAGAATTGAGATTCTTTACATAGTCCTTGAAAAAAGACAAAAGACTTATGTAGCGGATATTTGGTCTTTGTGTGGGACATTTTATGCCATTAGTATGTTTTGTACAAAAATAATGGATCTTTGGGACTAAACCATGGTCAAGGAACGAGGAACAAGGAACAAGGAACAAGGAACAAGGAACAAGGAAAAAGGAATGAGGAACGAGGAACAAGGAACAAGGAACAATGAACACGGAACAAGGAATATAAATTGTACTAGGACTAGACACAGGCAACAATGACCTGTGAATGGGGCCAATGTTGAAATTTTTCAAACTGTTTCTATATGCATTGAGATTTGTCATGGATAGACTATTTGCATGCCTTAACGATATGGGAGGGTTTCTGGACTCAAATTTGACTCACAAACCCACTTATTCCATCATCAATTCATCATCTAAACCATAAACCCTAATTTTCTTTCAAAGTACACAAATTGGTTGACGCAAGTTTTAAGTTTTCATCAGTCTTTCTACACTTTTCTTTTAGGTTCAACATTAATGTATATACAATGTATTTGTGTCATAGTTGTGATGAAAAATCCATCTTTTTCATTGATTTCTTAATCAACACCATAAAATTATTCCCTTGCAGTACTAGATGCGAGGACGTGCGTACTGTCGAATGAATTTTACAAGGAACAAGGAACGTAAATTGTACAAGGACTAAACATAGGAAACAATGACCTGTGAATGGGGCCAATGTTGAAATTTTTTCAACTTGTTTCTGTATGCATTGAAATTTGACATGGATAGACTATTTGCATGCCTTAATGATATGGGAGGGTTTTTGGACTCAAATTTGACTCACACACCCACTTTCTTCCATCATCAATTCATCATGTAAACCATAAACCTTATTTTTCATATGTTCTAGTAGATATGTTAATGATTCTTAATTTCAAATTTGTATTTGTCTCAAGGTACAACTAGCTTGCAAAATATCAAATTTTAATTTCAAGTTGATAAACCAAATATGAAATGAATCCTAATTAAAACCATCAAGTGTTGGAATTTGTTATTTAAGTGTAGTGTCATGTAGTTATCTTCTAAAACATAGAGAGAGTAGTCTCTATAGGATTAGAGCAATATATTGATATTGGGTTCTCTTCTAAGTTGTTGCTGATCTTTTTAACCTTCAATAATAGGTAATGGAGGAGAAAATCAAGGATAATAATCAAGAAAATTGTATTAGTGTTACGAGGAAAATATCTCTATGGCTAGGGTAAACTACAATAAACGAAAATGATTGAAGAAATCAACTCTATCCCAACAAAATGATATATAAACCAATATGCAAGCGAGATAAGAAAGAGGCCTACCTCGTCCAGATGTTCAATGAAGTCCACCGTTGAGCGCTTCGACCCAAATCTATATACTTTCAACAAGTTCTCAATAAACAAGCATAGAAAGCATATGGTGATAATATAAACGGTTAGCACATTAGATAGCATAATCCATTAATAAACATGACAAATACGCCCATGGAATAATACTTCAATATATTTGCAAGATATCAATTGGATGGGAAAATAGTATTTCTATTAATAAATGATCATCAGAAGTGAAAATATTACAGACTTCCATGTCGTCACGGTTTGGAACTGAGAAACTAAGTTCCTTCCAGTCGGGCCTCCACCACTTCAATCCTCCACCAAAGGAAAGCTCATAAGAGAGAAACAATGAGGTTCTCAATAAACAAGGGAAGAGATTGGGGGATGAACACTGTGTTCAGACTTAAAGGACAAAGGGATGCAGACTCAATATGAAGTAAATAATTTCTCCAGAGTAACTTTGCTCTCAAAGTTGAATTCTTTTCTCTTTTCCATAGCTTGGAATTGGCCCATTTATAGCCTTCAAAATGGAACTGAAGGGTTGATTCAGAACATTTCTAGTATATGGAAGGCCAAGGATCATAGATCTCCTATCGTGACATGAAAACCCAACATTAATTTTCATTTTTTGGCACAAATCCTGATGTACGTGGGTTGTAGTGGAGTAGCCTGCATATACGCATGTTGTATAGTGTGCAAGATGAGTACATGTGGAAAAATATTAGTTTTTAGCTCTGGATCTTACAAACAGGGATTATAAGTCTGCATGGGGAAATGGAAAAAGGCCTTCTGGGCAATATTGCATAGGGTGAGGAAACTATTTCTATAACATATGCTCCCTAATGTGTGAGGTCAGAGGAGTATCCGCGATGGCCAAAATACATTATAAATAACCCATAAGTGGAGTGGTAGGGGACCAGTTGGACGAAATCATTTCTCATTACATTCTGCATTGAATTTGCATACATGGATGCCAATAAAATTACACTGCAGATCCATGTGAAAAATATACCAAACAAGTGTCTGTGGCCATGAATAGGAAAATACAAATGCGGTTACATGCCACAAGCTGTCATAGTCATGAACAAGGCCCAGTAGAACCAGTCTCAAAACCAATATGAAGATATCTATATACAATGGAGTACAATCTAATCTCCCATGATCACTGAAGTCATATAGGTACTGGTCCAAATGAAAAGGAAGCGACAGCTCAGAAAAGTTGCGGCCACATAGTGATGTCTTCAAGTCTTCTACACAATACGCTAAAGGTGAAAGTCTACATCTTGTGAATAGAGGATTTGAGGTCGAACACAATGAGACATTGTTTGATTACCGGTCATTGAGGTATACCGTTAACAAACGCGAGACAACCTAACGATGATGAAAGTAGGTATCAAGGCACCGAGTACATTCTTACAAGTGTGAATAAAGGAGCTAGTGTTGAACACCTAAAGAATCCATTGATCAAGATACATTGATGTATTCCCAACTGTCAATGGCGAGAGAGCCTGCCACTAATGACTGCAAGCCTCAAGGTACTCATAAGACTCTAGGTCCCGTTTCCAAAATAAATGAGTTGAAGTCGATGGAAGGAGACCCGCTGAAAGGAGAGCATTAAGGCATCTCTCATCAGTCAACATGAGGTACAAAGTAGGAGCTTCATGATTTGGTGTAAATCAGACGAAGAACATGTTCATGAATCATCAACCCTGTGCATCTTTCTCTTGTGCCAAGTGCAAGCGATACACAAAAAAGACCCTCTGAATAGCAGCCAATGATGAAAAATGTTGGCAAAGGCGAGGAAACCACCAATAAGGCTAATGGCATACAAGACATTGCATGAATCCCAATATGTGAATAGATGTCTTGTCTTCAAACACAAGGGAAACCACCCAGTCAATGACTAATGATGCAATGTCGACTGTTGGATTCAAGGTTACCTACCAATGATGAAAGTAGGGATAATAGGACTCCAGTATCATGTGATTATGAGACAAACTGAGGGTATGGCTAACATGCAAAGTCAAGAATTCTGAGGAGTGGATGACACAGGTTGATATAATTCCTTTGAACAAGAGCATGAGACGTATGGAGGACTCTGGAAACATAGACCCAATGATGAAATCATAATATGCAGGAGGCATCAATAAAAATCTCTATAGGGACTGGAAGAGTAACCAGTCGGTAGAGAAGACTCTGTAATGAGTTCATCTTCCTAAGGCCATGATAATCCCAAAATTATGATGAAAAATAGACTCAATAACTTTGTGCTCTGTTCAAAGGCGACACGACTGTTGCCAATATAAGATAATAATCCCTTCCTGCCTGTCTTTTTTTTTTTTCATAACAAATGAATGCTATGATACAGAGGAGGAAACGAGTGTCACAAGTAAGAAAAACTAGTTCCAGCAGTGGAACATACCTATGCTCAATGTAGGGAAATGCATGTGGGACATGGACACTCGGAGGAATGTTCCCTCCAGGGTATAGGGTGTCAAATTGCGAAGGATATAAACAAGGCTCTGCTTGATTGAGGATGTAAAACTGCTGAGGCAAACAGTTTATAACGCAAAGCGAGAACCGACTATAGGCTCAATACTGCAAGCAAGGGAATGAGATGAAATCACAACTTAACGCCAAAAAATGTCATTTTTTATGAATTTTAGTATGCTTGGTGTGAAAAAGGGATAAAATTGTGTCAAATAGACATCTTTTCAAATCCAATTTACGAGTGTGAAAGAGACAATTTCACTCGGCAATATTTTCTCTTTTTGATAACGAGTCGGAAAAGAGCTTAACTAAGACTCACGACCTTTCAAGTCCAATTTAACAAGTGTGTAAGGGACAAATCACTAGGCAATATTTTCGCTTTTTGAAGATGAGTTGTAAAAGAGCTTAAATTAAACTCATTTGGGAGTCCCTGATGGCGAGTCATGGGGTGGGCCAAGGCTCCCGTACAAAACATTTGCGGAAATTCAGTATCTTACGAATAGCTGACATAAGCTTGGAAAAACCCAAAACTCTCCAATTCGAGGAGGATAAAGCACCAATGAAGGATATAGTCTCAGTGATATATCGAATAATGTCTCTTATAGGAAAGGACATAGGTGGGGGCATTGGATACCCCACAAGACCATCCCAATAGAAGGTGATATCCTCAAAACCGGGAGGGAGAGGACTCAGGGAAAGTAGAAATCTCTCTCATTTAGAAGGTGTGGGATCAAGAATGTTGATGACATGATTGAAGGATGCATCACCCTTC
>JASDQU010685802.1:24196-39707 GCA_032191745.1 Picea mariana | reverse complement strand
CAACTAGATAGAACCCAGGTGAAGGTAATGGGAGAGCTCAAAGATGTGATGATCAGAATAGCGACACACCCTAAATTTGTGCAAGTAATTGACATCATTGTAGTAGATATCCCATAAGCTTATGGATTGTTATTAAGTAGAGATTGGTCTAAGAATTTAAAAGGATACTTTAGTACATACTGGGCCCACATTTGGCTTCCATTAAAGGGACACATGAATATGATCAGGATCGATAGGGAAAGATATCTATAACATATTTTCACTGACTTAGAAACCCTTAATGAACCCTTATTAACATATTTCCCCATGTTAGGAAAGTATTCCTGTGACTCCAATTTTGGGAATTTCTCTCCCCTCTCATCTGATATCCCTCTTACTCAAAACTATGAAATGATTTTTCAATAGAAATTGTCAACGGCGGCAGAGGAAACCCTCTTTTGGAAAGAACCTGCGTTAGAAATCATGGAACGAATAGGAGGAGAGGAATAAAGTGACAAGAAAAAGGAATTCGATAGGCTTTGCCCACAAGTTTGGACCTTATACTTTGATGGATCCAAATCACAAGAAGGTTCAGGGGTAGGATGCATGCTCATTGATCCCAAAGGTAAACGCAATTTNATTTGTGTTGCAGCAGTTCGTATTTGTGTTGCGGCAGTTCACATTTGTGTTGCAACGTGTTTCAGCATCTGTTCTTCATAAACAATCGGTTGCCATCAATGACAACCTTTATCTATGTCATCTTTGTTGTAGCCATATTTCCAACAAAACATCCATACATGAGAATCGCCCAAACTAGACTACAACATAGTAGAAGACTTGAAAAAATTTAAAGCAAATATATCGGTCATGGACATATGTAGAATCCCTCAACAAAAGGACTTTTTGTTACAAGCATTGAAATCAGTAGAAAATCCTACAACTAGCACTGACCAAGGAGAAGATATAATTCCCACGGATTTAAGGAATAAACCAACTGTGAATGCCTGCTCTGAAGATAAGAAAGGAAAACCTTTTGTCCCACAATTCCTTTTAACATTTGAAGTCTTCAACAGAAACCTCCATAATTGTTTGGTTTATTCGGGAGCATCATCCAATGTCATTCCATTATCTATTTGCAAAATATTAAATGCAGCCCCTCTCAAAAGTGATAATCATGTTATACAACTAGATAGAACCCAGGTGAAGGTAATGGGATAGCTCAAAGATGTGATGATCAGAATAGCGACACACCCTAAATTTGTGCAAGTAATTGACATCATTGTAGTAGATATCCCATAAGCTTATGGATTGTTATTAAGTAGAGATTGGTCTAAGAATTTAAAAGGATACTTTAGTACATACTAGGCCCACATTTGGATTCCATTAAAGGGACACATGAATATGATCAGGATCAATAGGGAAAGATATCTATAACATATTTTCACTGACTTAGAAACCCTTAATGAACCCTTATTAACATATTTCCCCATGATAGGAAATTATTCCTGTGACTCCAATTTTGGGAATTTCTCCCCCCTCTCATCTGATATCCCTCTTACTCAAAACTATGAAATGATTTTTCAATAGAAATTGTCAACGGCGGCAGAGGAAACCCTCTTTTGGAAAGAACCTGCGTTAGAAATCATGGAACCAATAGGAGGAGAGGAATAAAGTGACAAGAAAAAGGAAGTCGATAGGCTTTGCCCACAAGTTTGGACCTTATACTTTGATGGATCCAAATCACAAGAAGGTTCAGGGGTAGGATGCATGCTCATTGATCCCAAAGGTAAACGAAATTTCCTATCATGTAGACTAGAGTTCAAATGCACAAACAATACTGCCGAGTATGAAGCTCTAGTACAAGGGATAAAGAAAACTATGTACTTAAACGTTAAAGAATTGAAGGTTTTTGGATATTCTGAAATCATCGTTAGACAAGTAAGGAACACTATACATTGCAACTCTCCACACCTGAAGAACTACCAACATGAAGTGCACAGGATAATAGAGAATTTTGAAGCCTTCAACATTACAGTGATCCCAGAACAAAGAAAATTATTGTTGATTCTTTGGCCACCGCTGCCTCAAGGATATCACCTCTAGAAGACTATGAAGCCTCCCGGTTCACTGTGGAGCTACTCTACAAACCGTCGGTGCCCAAAAGTATTTCTATTTGGAAGGTCTTTGAAGGATATGAACAAATCATAAAAAAATTGACCAATCAAGATAACTTTAAAGACTTGGTTATTGATGATGAAGTATTCCAGGAGAAATTAGCAGAAACCGATCCTCAGACAAATCAACTGACTGAAAAACCAAGGTCTCACATGATACTGAAGGGAATAGACAATTTAGAAAACTTTTTTGACCTAATGGAAATATTTAAAGGATCAAAGAACGTGAAGATGAGGAGTTCTTGTCCCATGCACAAAACTATAAATTTAGGAACCCCGGAAAACCCAAAAAATATAAATCTCGGCATGACAATATCTGAAGAGGAAAGGAAGGCCTATCTCAAAATTTTCAGACAATATCAATATGTTTTTGCATGGTCCTACCGAGATCTGAAAACTTATGATACTCGTATCATTCAACACACTATCCCATTAAAGCCTGAAATAAACCCCTTCCAACTGAGGCTCCGGAAATACCACCCATCCTTGGAGTCGCTCATGTGTCAGGAGTTAAAGAAACTACTAGATGCCACGATAATTTTCCAATTTAGACACTCCGCATGGGTAGCAAATTTAGTTCCTGTGAGGAAAAATTCTGGGGAGATCCGCCTATGTGTAGATATCAAAAACCTCAACAGAGCTTCAGAAAAGGACAACTACCTAGTCCCACCAATGGAGAAACTCTTGCAGAATGTTTCTGGCTCTGAGATTTTCTCCCTGCTAGATGGTTTCTCATGTTACAAACAGGTTCTAGTTTCAGAAGAAGACTGCTTGAAAACTACCTTCTGAACCAAGTGGGGAACCTTCGCTTATAAACGTATGCCCTTTGGGTTAATCAATGCAGGGGAAACTTTCCAGAGGGCCGTGTACGTATATTTTTGAGGACTAATAAAAAAATGTGTAGTATTCTATTTGGATGACATGACTATGTATTCAAAGAATAGAGAAGACCACATCGAACATTTGACCCAGATTTTTGAAAGGTGTAGGAAATATGGTATATCTTTAAACCCTAAGAAAACTATTTTTGGTGTCGAGGAAGGTAAGTTGTTAGGCCACATTATGTCTCAAGCAGGCATGTGCATAGACCCAAAATGGATTAGGGATATAGATCAACTTCCATTACCCCACAACAAAAGTTCTACGCAATCATTCTCTGGAAATATCAATTGTGTGAGGAAATTCAACCCCGATTTCGCTGAAACGATCAAACCCTTACAAAAAATTATCCGTAAAGATGCTAAATTTAAGTGGGATGATGAACGGAAAAATAATTTCAACAACATTAAGACTACAATATCTCAAGCCCCAGTGTTGCAGAGTCCCGATTTTAGAAAAGATTTCTTCCTCTATATTTTCTCCTCCGACCAATCACTAGTTGTAGTATTGACTTAGAAGCCTGATGACAACAACGAGGCTCCGATATCATTTATGAGCACTAATCTCCAAGGGGACAAACTTAATTACCCTTCTATAGACAATAATACTTATGCGGTATACAAGGCAGTAAAACACTTCAGGTCTTACATCCTTAAGAACCATACCAAAGTCATTGTGCCTCACCCTGCAGTCTTATCCCTATTTACTCAACAGGAGATGGGGGAAAGAAGAGGAAATTTGATGGCATTAGTCCAAGAATTTTATCTAGATATAAAACCTACTAAACTGGTTAAAGGACAAGGGTTATGCAAACTAGAAGTTGAATCCTAGAACAAAGTAAATGAAGACCCCAGATGGGACAATGAATTGGAATTATGGTGTGGTGAAGATTCATACATCTCCCCAGGGCATGAGTCTTGGTACGAGAAGATGAATTATCTCCTGCATCATGGGACTTTCCCATAAAACCTAAACCCTAGGGAAAGGAGAACCCCCGGGTTAATATTTGCACAATATCGCCTCATAAGTTTGGTGCTCTTCTGTGTTAATTATTATGGGTTACTTTTAAGATGTCCCGAACATGAAGATGCATACAAATTTATGAAGGAGATCCATGATGATCCTACAGGTGGAAATTTTGTAGGAAACACCATTTCTCATCAAATACTGAGAGCTGGCTATTATTGGCCTACTCTGTTCAAGGACACTCACACATATTCTAGAAACTATAAAACTTGTCAAATAAACGCAAGGAGGGAAAAGAGAGAAGTCATCCCACTCCAACCGGTACCCGTTTCCAGGTCATTTGAGCAATGGGGGTTAGACATCATAGGATAAATTACATCGAGTTATTCAAAAAAACATAGATACATACTAATCACCACATATTATTTCACGAGGTTCCCCATGACCCATGTAAATGAAAAGGTGGTGATCCAATTCATAGAACAACAGCTGATCACGAGGTTCGATGTGCCTTCCGTCCTTGTTTTTTATAATGCAGCTTACTTTTATTCCACCTTATTAACAAATTTTTATCTAGACAAAGGAATCATAATCAGATACTCTGCAAACTACTATCCACAGGGGAACGGAGTTGCAGAATCAACTAATAAGAACCTAGTGAGGATATTGAAGAAAACAATTACAAACAACCAAAGGAATTGACACAGTTCACTTCATAATGATTTATGGGCCGATAAAGTTACACCCAAGGAAGCCATAGGGAATTCCCCATACTTTCTGGTAAACAGATAGGAAACCATTCTCCTGAATGGGCTATATCTCCCATCTCTTCAACTTTCTCAGGATTCGAGAGGAAAACCCTCATCAGTCATACAAAAAAGAATTGATACTCTCCTCATGCTTGAAGAAGAAAGGGAGAAAGAAAAATCAAAGTTCATAGCTCATCAACAAATAGTGAAAAGGTGGTTTGAAAAGAATAAGGCTAAAGAGAAGAATTTTGAAGTAGGGGACTTAGTCCTAAAATGGGACAGAGAAAACAAGCCAAAAGGAAAACATTCTAAGTTTCAGAATCTATGGTTCAGACCTTTCCAGGTGGCCGAGAAGATTGGGGTAGGCATGTATCCACTGCAGAATATGAGGGGGGAACCTGACGCCCTCCCGGTGAATGGCCAATCCCTAAAACAATATTTCCATTAAAAAAAAAGAGATTTTTGTGTTCATGTTTTCACGATGTTTGTTTTAGATAGGTCAATTATGGAATGCATTTTTGTTTTGTCTTTTTCTATTTTACTTCTGTGCTTTTGAATATTTTGTTTAGCAAGACAATGGTTTACCTTCATGCGATATGAAAAACTCTCTTCCTGACTCATCGCTCACACACAACTCAACAAGTGCGCAAGGGACCTATGGTTATTCTAAGGGGTTCTCTACCTAACCTGCGTAGATGAAAAACCTTGGAAAAGTGATGAAGTGTCTGTTGGGTGGTCTAGTAAAACCTTAAGGGAAATATGATAAGCTGGAAAGGACAGCATGTACCTCAGAGACAGATCTAGCAAAATTTCACCTTAACCATCTCATTTTGCAAATAACAAACATCCTCCTCTCCCACTCGCTCAAGGCATTCTTATGAAATAAAATCAACTATATCAAATGAGTGGACAGTAGGAGAGGGTATGCAGATAACTCTGTCGGGGATATGGACACTCGCTGGCAGTGGAGCAAGATCTGTGACATCGGGGCGACTCCGTCGGGGCTATGGACGCTCGCTGGCAGCGGAGCAACACTGTAGCAAGTGAATAAGGGTAACTAAAAGTCCTAGTTCCACTGAATTATTTACTAGACTCTTGTCAAAGGGGGCGTGGGTCAGGGTTGTAGGAAACAAAGTTGGAATAAAGGATGAAAACCCCATAGGCAGGCCCAAACGCACCAACCAGAGAATTTCAAATGCAAGGATAAAAGAGGCTCTGATAAAATCGAGTTAAGTTCTTAACCATATTTTTCATCAACCGAGCCCGAGGTAGGAACATAGATTCCGCTTTCGCTTAGTAAATCTCCATTTGTTTAGAACTCAACACACCCTAAAAATCCTATGTCAAATTTTTACTTTTTGGGTACCACTTGATCTTTTCACTATCTTATTTCACTTCATTTTGAGAAATGTTTTGTCTTTGCTTATTATCATGACTCTCATTACCTATTCAAGTTTGTTTGAACTTATGAAACCCCATGACATAAAGGGCCTTAACACCTGAATAAAGAATCAACAGCCAAAACACTTCACCCGGCGGGCTCAGATTCGGCATTGGAAGGAATTAAAATAAGGAAAAGAATCACTCGAGAAACCTCAGTCGCCAAGCGTCAATCTTCATCGGCATTGACAAAAGGAATTTTTGTTTTGCGATAAGTCTTGCATAAGGATATCATCAATAGACGATTCCCCTTTGACGTCGGTAAAAGATGAGGGTAATAGACATTAACAAAGAAATAAAATATGTCGTCGATAGACGATACCCGACATGCTTATTGGAATTGGGGAAAACCCAAAAGGATTGCAACGAACATTCAAACCATGCTAAAGAGTATTCCCGATCGACGATCCTCGATGTGTTTTCGGCATCAGGACTTTTTTCGAGGAAGATAACTCGAAGAAAACACTTTATAGGTTTATCGTCGATCACCAACCTAGATATGTTTTCGGCACCAGCAAGATAAGGTTTGTTTTTGAACGAATAACTTAAGAAAATTATCGACTCCAAACAAATACACATGAATTAGGTCACCGGTCTTCAACGCCACGTGTCTTTACCATAATGGAGAACCATATGGTCTAGCTTTACCCCGAGTGATTCTTGGTTCCCTAGGTTCGAGTCACACCTCTGAGTCATCTTTACCATGGTAGCATTGTACGGTGAGATTGATCGGCGTCGAGGCTTTTGCAGAAGGACATCAACGAAAAAGTTCATAGCACATCCCTGATCCCCAATCCACCCACTCAGAGAGCAACACGATGGGACGTTTTGGCATTGGATACGAGCAGATTTTGAGAATTTAAGGGGATAATTAATACCAAATCCCGCATTAGTTGCTACCTCATGCGCTAATCAAAACAATCATTAAAAATCACTGATATACCACATCACCCCTCGCGCCTCCGCTGTCAACCCACGATGAATTTAAGTTGTAGAGATTCGGTGGCAGATTTGTTTAAATTTCACACATCACCCGAATTGAACGGTTGATGTGATAGGGTAAATTCTTCCCTGGGTTAAATTCTCCTAAGCCATTGTAAACGAAATCATTCTACGTGCAAGGAAATTTAGAGGATCCAAAGAAGAAAGATGAGTAATTCAAAGATTGCAGAGGTACCATGAGTATCAAAATAACCAGGTTTAGCAAGCTTTACAAGTATGTATCCAAGTCTGTGCATTTTACATGGTTACAGTTCATATATTTTTTATCTGGTTTTTTTCTTTACGCAGTCTCTAAAATTTTATTTTAAGTTGCAAGAATAATGCCTCCAAGAAATCCAACCATTAGACGATCACTGAGGACACCGAAGCTGAAATAACCGGAGGTAGGTGAAGGCTCTTCTCCAGGGGCCGCAAAGCAATTAGGATACACTCTGAGGCCGAAACCTGCCATCAAAATAACAACGAAGAAGGTTTTTATTTAGCCTCTGGCCTTTGGAGATACATGGGTAAGAACAAGGTCCAAGATGGCACTCCCACAGTGGGGAGAACTCTTTAACAAGATCAACCAGGAGGAATACTCAAAATATATCCCACACAATAATCCATATGTGAGAGCGCTTGACGATGAAGTGTTTTCGAACATCCGACGATCATACCTGCATATGGTGGCGAGCAAAACCCCTATTTTTCCCTGTATTGAATTTATGAAGTGGCTCATCGACCACACAGACACACATAAATGTTTGATCAACGATGATAATGGTGGGTGTTTCAGAGTGTTCTTACCGACGGAAATTTATAAATACTACAAGCTTAGAGATTTCGAGGAGCGGCTAAACATGGATTTTGTTGTGAAGTTCTACGAGCGCCATGACACTACCCGGGTGATGGCCTCATGGTGGAGGGAGGACAAGAAATACACCAACCAGAGCACTGGTTGGTACTCAAAGACCAATTTGAGGGAGCCATACATCTATTTGATGGCTCTCATCTGTCGATTATATGGAGAGAAGGATTGCTCCTTATTTTCAGAGGCATGGATACCCTTGGCTTACAAAGTGGCGATCTCTGGGAGTGACTTCAACTGGGGAGCGATAATTTCTAAACAAATGAGCATCTACATACAACAATATCAGATGTCGAAGGAAGGAGAGACACCAATTTTCTACATGGCTTCATATTTTCTTGATGTCATGTGTGCCAGAAACATCTTCGCCAGCATGAATATGAGTTGGCATGTCGCACAGCTCCTGGTCCACGTCTATTTCAGTGTGCTATGGGACAACATGTATAAAATGTCTTACTCCCTCATCTGCGATGAATTCATCGCACAAATTTATTTCATTCTTTTTAAGAAGGAATGCTCGAGACTATCGGCTCTAGCCAAGAAAATGATTTCCAAAGTAGGCCATTGGTACTTGGACAAGCACGACACCTACATTAGGGTGTTCAAGGCCACCGAAGAACCACATATCCTACCATCGCATGTACCAGGCCATCTTGTAGTGGGAGAAATATTTTATCAAACCATTTTTCAAGGCTACAACGCCACCCTGGTCAAGGACAAGAAGTGGGCGTTCATTCCCTATGGTTTCCATGTAGGTTTCTACTTGGTTAAAGATACAGCTCAAGCCAAACAAGAAGGGTTGAGACAACATGAGTTCAGGGTTCCAAACAGACTAATTCTGCAATCATGATCCAAAGGGCCTAGTCTTGCAACACACTTCACAAGTGTCGCCGTGTTGGTCATACGCCCACGACAAATTTGAATATGAATTCTTCAGAAAAACTTCCCAGGACTGGGACGAGGTGGTAGAAAGGATGGCCAACCCAAAAATGACCAGGTTTAGGGCCATGAGCCTAGATGAATAGGTGATGACCATAGATCAATCGGCTCAAGAGGCCCTCAGAGCCAGAGAAGAAATCAGAGTGATAGAAGCAACAAAGGTTCCCCTACTGGCCCCGGTGCAAGATAGAGGATTCCCTATGACACAGAACACATGGGAAAGGGGATTTCTCATGATAGAACATGTGTAGTGGGTAATTGATCAGTTGCAAGATGATCCATACCTCATAGGAATGATAGGGGCCCCTGCGGACAACCCATATGAAAGCCAGGTAGGTCCAAGAAGCCCTGAGCTAATATAAATTGATGAAATCATCGGGTTAGATAATCCTGAAATTACAACACCACAGGCNCCAGGTTTAGGGCCATGAGCCTAGATGAATAGGTGATGACCATAGATCAATCGGCTCAAGAGGCCCTCAGAGCAAGAGAAGAAATCAGAGTGATAGAAGCAACAAAGGTTCCCCTACTGGCCTCGGTGCAAGATAGAGGATTCCCTATGACATAGGACACATGGGAAAGGGGATTGCTCATGATAGAACATGTGTAGTGGGTAATTGATCAGTTGCAAGATGATCCATACCTCATAGGAATGATAGGGGCCCCTGCCGACAACCCATATGAAAGCCGGGTAGGTCCAAGCAGCCCTGAGCTAATATAAATTGATGAAATCATCGGGTTAGATAACCCTGAAATTACAACACCACAGGCCGGATCACCGGGGGATGTTTCAACTCAGTCGAAGATAGTAGGAACCTCAGGGAGAATAAGTGCACCAAACCCCCTCCACGAATTGATTAACATCTATGATGATGAAGAAAGTATGGAGTTATCCCTGGTGACTTATGTACATATCACAAAGGAAAAGGAGCTTGAGAAAGCATCTTCCCCAACTCTCGACACTCAAATTCAGAGCCCTTCACAGAATGACCAGGAGTTCAAAAGTGTCGCAGACACTGAACTACTCGATGTACCAAAAAATCAAAAGGACAGTCTGACAGATGCACCAGGGTTGGGCAAACAAAAATAAGAAGCTCCTCAGCAGGAAATCGGCATCTCAATGGCTGATAATGAAGTAAGTATCGAGCCTACCCCCGATTCTTCAATTTCAACCAGTACTCAACTTCCCGATGAGAAACAAATAGAGGTCGGACCTTCGTAACACATGGAGGATGTTCAAGAACCCAGTCTTGAACAAATATACACCATCGGGGGCCTGGGAAATATGATCACCTAGGGAGATCAACAAATCCCTAAACCCGTGCATGAATTCGTTGACATACATGCCATTGCCTATGACTAGAAAAGGAAATCTATCGTGCAGAGAACCACTAATAAGAGGAGGATTACTATAGATCACTCCATCCTCATCACCACGAAGGAAACACTAATCAACACAGAGCATGCTAAGACATCCAAACTTATCGACACACTCATGGAAATCACAGATGCCACCCTGGACAGAGAAAAAAGGGATGAAGAGGAGTTGGTTGCTGCTCTGAAGGAATTGGAACATTTGTGCCACTTGGTGAAATATTACCAGGACACCACACAGGACGCGATGTTCCCGAGGAGCAAATTCTAGGAGGCCTACAACAAATTTACATATGAATGACACCTATTCACTACAAGGATAATCGAGCTTCAAGAAGACACCCTCATGGTACTAGCGGCATGAAAAGATATAGAGAGGTGGTATGAGAAAGAACACCAATCCATGGAAATTATCGATTATATCAATGTGGTGCAATAGGGCCGAGATGTCAAAGAGCATGGCATCCAGGTTTTAAGGGAAAGAAACATCGATCACATAAGGAAATTGGCCAAATATTGAGTAAAAATGGTTGAGGAAGCTCATTAGGAAATCCAAGAGAAATGGGTCGAGTGCGAGAAGAGATGGACCAAGATCAATCGGGCAATGAGAGACATCGGCCTCCCCGAAGTTGGCACACCCGATGACTTTGTCAACTTGTGCGACATAGTCAAATCACATGTCGAACAAGACTCATCATGGGCCGTGGAAATAGAAAAGGTAGCATGCATGGCGTTAGGACAGGTGCAGCAGTTCATGGAGCACCCAATTAAAGATTGATCCATGTTGCAGCAGTTAAGTGCCATAATAGTTAAGTATCGGGCATGGGTAGTAGAGATAAGAGATATCCTTTCAGCCCCAATGGAACAACATAGATTCACGGATGCTAACACATGTGAGGATCTCTTCGTCAAGTGTTCGAAGTACGAGAAGAGTCATCCACTCAAGTGAGATCATTTGATGACTCTTTGAAGATTGATAGAAGAAAGTGCCATGTGGCGAGTTTTGTTTTACTTAGCTACACTTTAATAGTTATTTTTAGTTAATAGTATGCTATAAATAGGAGGATCGACCTGTTAGCAGAGGGTCGATGGTCGTTTCAAAGACCCTCATTTTTGGATTTGTAAAGAACTATTTCAGAGTTGCCTTAATTGAGAAGTCATGTTTAGGACCAGAGACAAGTTTGTGTTTTTATCAAAAGTGTGTATGATTGGATGTGAAGAAGAATTATTTTTGATTTCATCTCATGAATGGATGTTGTAACGAGTAAGATCTTCTAAATCTGTTGATAAGTTATATGATTCAATGTTTTTTACAGTTCTTGTCTTTAATGATGAAAAGTAAATTGTTGTGTTAATATGTGATTGATGATTAGAGTTAAGGAAACTATTTTTCTTTCCATTGTTTATTGCATGTATGTTTTCTTCTGATAAATTGTATCTCATTCAATAATTGGAACACCAACAGGTTAATGTATTAGTACTAGGCCTGTGGTAGAGAATCATTGTCTGCGTGCTAGAGTGAAAGGGTTATCCCAAGCTCAGCCTTTTCGAGTAGTTAAGTTTTCCCACCTTGTTACCCAGTTGGTTTATACCGTCTTTTATCTTGTATCGGTCCCACCTATAAGAGAAAATACAAAAAGAGAACATTCGAATTGAAGGAGAAACTTTCACTAGAAAACGTAAAGCCCATCAATTATTTGGTCGGATCTCAAGATCTGGAGAACCATTCCACAATTAAACATTGCAGAGTCTAATTGGGCCTTGGTGGTGGGTTTGGTTCTTGTTGTTGAGTTAAAGGGATTTAGGACCCCTCAACAGTATCATGGATTGGCACAAGGTTGGACAAATGCATAGAGGACTAGTGCATATGAGCCTATGTGGGTGGAAAAGTGTTCACCCTTAGTTGGTTTGTCTAGTCGATAAATTTTGATAGATAAGTCTCTCTGTGCATGTCCTTTTTTCTTTGTAACATGTTATGTATTCTTGTACAATTGATTACATTGTATGGTTTTCATAGAAACCTATGAGGATAAAGGGATCGGATGTATGCCCCATGTTTCCTGTGTAGACAATAATTCACCCTTTGTATTTTTTTTTCACGTGAAAGGAAATATGATTTATAAGTTTATGGAAAATGAATTGAAGGTATGCCTATGTATTCCCTATAAGATAGGTAAATTATGCATGTTGGGTTATTTCCAATTAATGGATAGGTAGATGGCATGTATATTCATGGCCATATATCTAATATTGGTAGGACTTGAGTGAATATTTTATTCCCTTGGAGAAACTATTATATTTCCATGAAATTCCATAACTTAAGTCTTGGCAGTGGCAAGGTCCAATGTTGAGGTTCGTATTGTGCAACCTTAGGAGATTTTATTATAAAGGATTCAAGCTATCAAATTCTCTTTTTGTTAAAATTTCATTGTGGAAACCCCAAAATTCGGGCTATCGGGATCGCAGAGATCTGGAATTTCCATTATTAAAATATTTGGAGGTGGAACCATGACGTGGAACCTTGTGGACATAACCATGACTTGAGTTGGGTCCCAGATGTGGGACTCAACACTAAATAGTGAGTCGGTGTGGAACCTAGCCAAGGGAACCTTGCAGCAGAGCAGAGAGCCAAAGCGGATACGCTTGGAACCCTGTGGAGGGAACCCTACATATGGAGTATCATATAGTTAGGATCTTTGCAAAAGTTGGAGCTAGATACATAATCATGACCTAGAGGAACCACAAGGTTAGTAAAATAATAATTACATGGAACCATGTGTCAATGATGTGGAAGTAGCAACGTGGACTACCACGATGGAAATTACTTGTTGCAGATCCACAATGGTGGGTTACAGTGGAAGATGGCATAAATTCAAGGTGAAAGAGAAGATGCTAGGTAGGATGGCCACATCAATATGAAATGGATGCTATGTGGGATGACCCTTGTCAATGTAGGGGTCTAAATTTGGCATGTAGATGCTAGGTGGAAGCCCCTTAGGAAAATCCTTTTGAAAAGACTCATTTGAAATACTTGTAGTGATTTGACATTCCAAAGATGGGAGACCAATAACCTATAGTTGAGTGTCAGGTGTCATATTATCATTTGAATTTAGATTTGAGAAGGCAATTTGACCCTTTTGGCACATTAAATATCATGCAACTATTATCCAAAAAATAATTTGTACCATTAGATCCAAGAGATCTTAGTCGTCAGATCCTTTGAGAAGGCGATTTCGAAAGAATTTGTTAGGAAAGTCCATTGGTGACTTTGTGTTTCTGAAGAGGTTAGTTCGACAACTAAATGTCATGGATATTTGAGCTCGAAAATATAATGGACCATTAGGTTGTCAAATCTGTCGAAGTCATGTGACCTTGTTAAATATTGTGTTGGTTGGAAACCCACTTTGATCTGGACCATTGATCGGCAAGATTGTCGACCGTCTGATCCATCAGATGAGAATGTTGTCTTTGTAAGGGATAGGAGCATAAAATAATTCCACGTCAATGAATGGTGACGTAAGTTCCACATCAGCTAAGTCACAAGTGGAGGCTTGTCATTGGATACACATTTTCAAGGGAAGATGAGTTAGAGATCGTCATGTGGTAGTTGGGTATAGGTGGGACCCATAGTTGCCAAAGGTAAGTGTAGAGAGGAATATACCAAGTGACAAGGATAAATATTTACCATGTAGTGAGGAGTAAGATTAGATCCCGACCATCTTTCGGAGATTGGTGGTTGGGAGGGCTTATTCGAGAAGCCGTTTTCTCACTACTACATATTGAAAAAATTGCAACGACTACTTACGACGAAAGTACTCTTTCGTCACAAAATTCAAGAGAAAGAGTTCAATTTTTCAATTTTGTTCTAAATCCACCCCATATTCGTCACTCTATCGACGGAACCAAACTTTCATCCATTTTGTGATGATCATCAAGATGGTGGACTATTGTCTCTATTTCGACGAACTTGTGTATTTTTCGTAAGAGTGACGCTCACTATTTGACTGTTACACTTTTTGATACTATCCATATCGACAGTTATACATTTTGACAAAGTCTAAATTGATATAGTCAGCATTCGTCGCAAGAGCAATGATATGATCGTTATAATTGTTACACTCTTTGACAAAGTGACCTAAATATAACAAATAAATAGGTAAAAAGCAAAGAAATATTTAGGTCATGGTCGTCGCAATTGCAATGACAATGAGCTAAATTGACCTATAAATATTTGACGATTTAAAGATGTTGCGACAATCTTGCTATAACAACGATGGTTCCGAAAGGGTATTTTTTTGCGGAAGTTGTGCGGAAGAATGTTGCAGAATATAGTTAGAGGTGGGGAAAAAGGTAAAGCGGGTGAAAATGGTGATGGTAGATGTTATTTCCCTTGCAAAAAATGTTGCATCATACATCCCGTAAGAATTTTAATAGAAACAACTGCAAAACATTGTAGGAAATGGGCACATTGATGGCGGATCGAATGAATATCATCCCATGGTAACTACCTATATATTCATTATATGTTTTTATATTGTCAGTTTTATATAAAATTATATATATTTATATATATTGTTTGAATGTTTGTTATAGTATACACTAATTTTGCATGATTGTTTGTAATTATAAAGTTAGAGTTTCCCTCTAACTTTCCACAAAATATTGCACTAAGTATTAGTAGAAATGATGTTGTACAAGCTGAGGAACATCATGACCAAGAAAATGAGGATCTCATGGAAGAAGATGATGGGACAAATCAAGTTAATGATCCCATGGAAGAAGATGATGGGACAAATCAAATGATCCAAGATTTGTTTTCGCAACCAGATGAGGATGGGGACAGTGCTGGTATTTTTGATGAACCTCTATTATAAAAGGAAAATAAATGACTTTATGAAGGATCAAGAGCAAATATTATCTCTGCTACATTGCTTCTAGTGAACTTAAAGGTTATGAATAATTTGTCGAACACTTGTATGACACAGATCCTAAGGTATGTAATATATTTCATCTCATATGATACATAAATGTTGATTTTTTTCTATTTGTTTTTAGTGTTAATTAATGTGTAAAATAAGAATGCAATTTTTACGATCAATATTATTTACATTAACTAGTTATTTGTTATGTTGTAGATTTTTAGGTGAATTTTTGCTACCATC
>JASDQU010685801.1:40112-71240 GCA_032191745.1 Picea mariana | reverse complement strand
AAAGAAAAGAAAAGAAAGAGAAGAAAAAGAAAGAAAATAAAGAAAAGAAAAAGAATAAAAGAGGGCATAAAGGAAAAATAATAAGGCCCTATGCAATAAGGATGGCTTGATCCATACAGTGTAACTATGGTCAAGTCTTTTTGAATTTATGCTGATAGGATTAGTGAATAAAGCTTGGCTAAACTGTTTAATCTTAGCTAGGTAGATAGGTTGGTTAGTGAATAAATTTGATCAAACTGTTTAAACTTGATCAAATATCCCCAGGGTAGAGTAGTTTTTAGCCCAACAATTTAATCTAGGTTAAATGTTTTAGGCAAATAGATTAGGACATAAATTAGTTGCTTTTCATTTCAATAAAACAAGCATAAATATGGATGCGTTTTCTTGTTTTGATGTTAGAAGGTTGTGTTCTAACCCCTTGGTGGAAAAATGAAAAGCAACAACGCAAAAAACCCACAAAATGGCACTATCCCAAGTTTCCTCAATGAAATGTGATGCGCGCTCTGTGATTAAAGGGTGCACCGAGATCAATGGCTGAGCAAACAATGCTCAGATCTATGGTAGACAAGTAATTTCAGACCCCCCTGACTGTTNTCATAATTGCGCCACGTTAGGATGGGGCCCGTCGAGGAATACCACCATACCAATTTTTCCATACCGCCTCCGACACATGACCTCATACTCCACTAACGCCGGTCGCAAGTCATGCGCCATTACTCTGTCAACGTAATTTTTTCCCCACTCACATGTTATGCGTCACATCTCATATGCATTTGCCTATCGCCCAATATTTTCCCTCCACATCATCCTCACGCTGTCGTAACCCCTCTATCACCCGCCACCTCATCCCTCAGATATCTGTTGGCCAATCAATGCGGCCAAACCTATTCGTTATAATTGCTGACTTGTCCCCCGCGCCCCAACGGATATCCGTTCGTCCAAATAGACTTGTTTCTCACCATTCGCGATCTAGACGCCACTAAAATCTTCGTCCTCTTCGCCCTTTTGCCTTCAACCACCATTAACCTCTGGACATTACAGTCAGCATCAGTCTTTTTCAAACTTTTGCAGGTACCAGTTGAAGTGATGTCGCCAAAGTCCAAACATTCAGAGATCGATGACAATCCATTCCTCCCGCCTCCCATCGACCTCGACTGGATCCCTCTGGCCGACAAAGATTACTTGATTTCATAACCCAAATGCAAATTCGATTTTGTTGAATTACACTCATGGTTCAAAGACACCTTCCTAGACCATAGTGATGAGATTGGACTTTGGGAGTCCAATCTCCCATTGTATCTTTTCCCCCAAATTCACCATTTCCCCGAGTTCGCCCTCAAGTGCCAGGCACACTATCTTACCAATCAGAGAACTATCATCTCATCATCCGGAGAGACTCTGTTCACCATTATAGCTGAAACCATTGACCAGATGATGCAAATTTCCAGATCAGAATCCCTTTCCTCTCTCACCATTGAAATCTTAACCAAAATGTACCAGAAATTATTTTTTCCTCAGACAGCACAAATTTTCAAACTTTTCCTCCTTGAGAGTGCCCAATTCCCCAAGAAAAATCCCCCTTATCAATCCTCCATGTTCTCAACAAAAGGTAATCAAGTCATTTCATCCTGGTGCTGTTTGCTCGGGTATTATTCAGATGAATGGGTGGACGAACCCATCCTAGGTTTCTTGTCCATTTTCTCCACCGAAGAGAAGGCCACCATCGAGTTTAATTTCAGTCGGTTTTTGGCTGATAATATCCACAAGCAACTATTCAAATTTCCCACAGAAGGCATGTTCCAATATTCTTCCATATTAGCTTACATGTTCCTTTTCTTTCAAGCAGAGAAGTTCTCGTTTTCTATGCAGAAACTGGACTAGGATGACCATCCGCAAGCTGTCATCTCCTGGACATCTTTACTCAGAAAAAACTCATCAGAGTTTAGTTTCAAACAGCTCATTGTTCATTTTTACCACCCAGTGGTAAGCATGTTGAGTGGACGGGAGGAACCCATGATTAATGAAGAGATTCAAAGGTTCCTACACCTGCCAGACCTTGCAAAAACTAGTGACTGGTACCTCTACCGGGATCACATAGAGATCAGAATCTATGGTTGTGAGCTTCCACCATATAAACTCCCCAAATATCTGCTCGTCGGGATTTTTTCTCTGGAGTACATTAGACAAATGATCAAATCTGATGATATTCACTTCATGGCTTTAAAAAAGAAACAACAGTTGAGAATCAAGGGATAGATAGAATCTTTCATCTGTAACAGTTGGGTTGCAGGAGAGGAGGCCAATAAGATTTTAAAAGAAATGAAATTCAGTATCAGCTTCTCTTGGCAGTACGATCCAATTGGTGTCATTGCAAAAACCAGATTAAAGAATAAAAACTCTCCATATGCTCATGTTACCAAACCAGAAATCGAAAAGTTCATGAACCAAACAGAGTAGGAGGAGAACACTCTGATAGATACTGATCAACAACCCCCTTTTTCCAGTATTTCCCCAACTAATACTCCCCAGGTGCCAGCAGAGAAAAGGCCCAGGAAAGAGGTATCTCCCTTGGTCACTGAAGTCTTGGTAGATGATTTCCAAGTTTATAGAAAAAGGCCCAAGACCAGCCATACACCTGACAGGTTTGGTGGAGAAGAGACTCAGTCTACTACAATCATGGAAGGTGAGCATTCTCCATTTTCTGGAAGAATCTAGTAGATGATGTCCACCTCCTCGTCAAAGAATCAGGGTGATACAATGCTAACAACCAGAGCTGCACATGAGCCTGCAGGATTGAATCTCTTTGAGAAATACAACCTAATAAAAAAGAAGAACGAGACGCTAACAAATAGTACCTATGCTCAATTTTGGAAATAAACATCCACAAGTCAGCATAGACTTCTATCCACCTTTGATATAGAAAAGGGGAGAATGCATATGGCTTACTTGCAGGCACAAGTACCTCAGCCCAAAACCATTTCTGACTATAAAAGGGAAACATTCGAGTTTGATGTTGCAGAAGTACATCCAACTGACCAGATGGACCTACACAGATAGACTGGAGAAATGATTTTCTCCACCTTGGTGAACACCTCCACGATCGCAGTAAAGATACAAGTTTCATTGAGTAATGTCTAGACTCAACTAAAGCTGGAGAAGGTGTCCTCTTTGGCCAAGGATAACAAAATCAAGACCCTGAAAGGATTGGTGCTCAAAATTGGTTATGATCTGACCAATATCAAAGCAACTGAAGAGCTTGTCAAAAATAAGAATGATGACATAGCTTCCCTAAGGAAACAATTAAAAATCTCTACTACTGAAGACCCACAGGCTAAAGAGATGGCCGAGACTGAAGGCCAAAAAGAGGAGATGCTAAAGTTGATCATGGAGCAGAATGATCAAATTAAAGAAATGGATGCTAAGCTGGACAAGCTGGTCAAGGAAAAGGAGAAGAATGTGCCAATGGCAGTCATACCATTGAACACAGTCTTGATCACAGGAGTCAGTACAACAACGACAACATCAACTACCACAGGGGAAATTCTAGCAGCAACAATAGTAACAGCTCCAGATGCAACCGACCAATTGGAAAAAGAAATGGAAGATATGACTCTGCAAGGGGCATAAATAAAAAAACAACAAGAAGAGATTCAAAATCTCCAAAAGATGAATTCCACATTCCAGGCCATTTACAACACTGAGAGGCACAGGTCAGACAAGCTCAAACAGGAACTGCAGCAATTGCAGAAAGAAACAATCATGGCCAAGACTCTGTCAGAGGCTAAGGAAAATATCTGGATGGACATCTGTCAATCAGTGACATAAATTTGGCCTCTGATACAAATCATGTTTGAACAACATGATCTAGTGCAAAGAGCCAGACAGGACATCAACAGGATAAAGGGATAATTGGGTGAAATGCCTACAGAGGCCAACGAGATAATCAAATTCTTAAATTCTAAATCAAAGGAAGAAATCGAAGCTCTGCAACTTGAGGACATGACTGAAACAATTCTTGAAGTTAATATAGTCTTGACCAAGAAGGGACTAATGCTGCAACTCGAGGAGAGAGTTCAGATAATGGATGTTGCAGTATAGAGGTTTTTCAGCAAAACTGAAGCTTTGTAGAAGAAGGGTCTCCCAAGCCTTTTTGTGATCAACAATAAGTTGATTACTCTCTTAGATTATAAACATAATATTCTCACCGTGGCGAAGGATGGGTCCAGGTTCACAGGCATAAAAGGCAGTATCACAGGCAAGGCCTTCTTGGAAACTCTGAGATTAGACCTGAATATTCAACAAGAGATAAAGTATCTTTTCATCACCAAACCCACCTTCAATAAGTACATAGAGACAGATGAGGTGTACCGAAGGCTGCTCAAAGTCAACATTCCTAGTCAGCAGAGATGGGACGAGCTGTGTGAATTGATCGACTAAAAAGGTGATGTGGATGTACAAATTAGCACATCGAGCAGTCAAAGTCAAGTTGATGACTCACCAACAACATTTCTGAAATCAGCTCAAAGAATCCGACAGATCATTAGCAGTTCCTATAATTTTGTATTTTGTTAGCTAGGTATTTAGATTTGGATTCTACCATGTCCTGATCATTAATGACAGAACCGAATTGTAATTTATTTTCTATAAATACTTCAAACTTCGAAGTATTGAGGGTTGATATTTACACCCAAGCAAGCTGTAAATTGTAATCTTTTTGAAGAGATCTGCCAGTAATAAAAAGGGATGATTCACAGGATTCCTGCGTGTTAACTATTGGTGATGTTTACTCCTCTTCGTTGAATGGTTTATCTTTCTTCGTTATCATTTTGTTTTCTACATATGATCATTTAAAAGAAGTTAAAGTTGCAGAATTTATCTTCGTATACTCTGTTTTTGGCTTTTAAAGATCTAAATGTTTGTCTTCTGATATTGTGATAATTTTTTTTTTGAATGCTTCTTTATTATAGTTGATTATCTCATCTATTTTTGCTATCCATCACTTTAAATTATAAAGGATCCAACATTGGCATTATCCCGCCTTGTGAAGAAACCTAATAAAATCTGTTCTCAGATCTCAAACCTTAACACAAACCCCATAGCCCAATGGATGCGTAAGCAATATTTCAGCCATTTTATAAAACAAAACAACACAGTCCTGTTTATTTAACTAGCCTAATATATGAAACCTGAAACATATCTAAATCTTATAGAGAGATCCCTCTCTGAAACTGGAAGGGATAGATTCCAGTTTCGAAGTGGTTGGATAAAGTTATCTCTGATAAATTTATTCTACCTCCCGACAACCTCTAGGAATTTATAGAGCGTTAACAAGTATGATAGTCATAAATTCAATGGATCAAAAATACAACCTAGATGTTCATAAGATCATACTAATGCCATAAAAAATAGAGGCATATCAAATTAATCAAACCTAGAGTGCATTGTTCCTCTGAATGTGTTGGATCTACGATTGTTGTTTTAGACAAAAGATCCTTTCTCTTGCAAATACCCTTTAGAATAATGATACAATTTAAACATAAGTAAGTACATACCTCTGATAGTATCGACATATAGTGGCACCATCCAACAATAGTGACAAGCAATAACGAACCTTTTAAAAATTCAAAGGTGTTGCGACTTGTAATCTAAAGGTAGCTAGAGATTTGCCAGGGTAAGGCACACTAGGACAATAAAGATCAGTCCCATCACTTCACAAAAAAATACTTTCATTGCAAGTAGTGTTGACACTGCAACTGGCATTAAGGAATTGGCACTGCAACTGCAACTGATACTGCAACTACAACTGCAACTATAGTTGATATTGTAATTGCAATTGTAATTGATACTGATACTACAACTGCAACTATAGATGATACTACAACTGTAACTGCAACTTAGGGTTTTATGAGGAAACCCTAGTTTATCAAACTTCAAATTTCATAATTATGATCCAGGGAAGTGATGCGCCTTGCTTGGGAGAGTTCCTAGGTGATCTTGGTTTCACCAACGTCCTCCAAAAAAGGTAAAAATGCCACTCTTAGGGTTTGTACAAAACCCTAATTCTGCAGTAGCTACAACACTGAAAACTGAATTTTGGAGATGGTGCAGTGAGGCTAACCACTTCTTTATAAACTACGAGTTGGTCTCTTTCATGCCCGCTCTAATACCATGTTGATATTTTACTTATACAACTAGTAGTTACATTTATTCTTTATTATTACAATCATTTAACACATTAGCTGCATATATAAAATCCCTGAAAGAGAGGCAATCAAAGAAAAAAGACAAAGATTATCCTGGAAAACCCTCTAGGGGGAGAAAACCCAACAAACTTCCTCAATATAGATTAGCCAACCAAGAACAATTATTCTCTCCAAGAGAGAACTAACAAAGAAAAATATCATTCTCTACTCCTTCACTAGGGAAGAGTAGTGCACCACTTAACCAAGAGATACCAAGAGATATACCAAAACCCTCCTTGAAGTCACACCTAGCTGCAGTAGCTTCTCCTCCAAGACTTCAACACTTTTCCTCTTGTTGCAAAGCTCATGAATGAGTGTCTAAATGAGGCGCTGACCTCCCTTATAAATAGTGGTTTGGCCAACCTAAAATTAGGTCTGGGCTAACCTGTCACTTTACCCTTTTATTTTCTATTTTACATGTCAAGGAACAATAGGCCCGACTTTTACAAAGGCACAATAGGGCCTAATTGAAAAATATAATGAAATAATATTCTTTAGGGTTTGTCTTGGTCAAATACAATAAGGATATCTTCTGAAGCTACTGAATCTTCAACACTATGTGAAGCAGGATTGATATCAAATAGAGCTACTCTAACTTCATCACCATTCAATTCAACCTCTAGGTTTTGATAGAGTGTAATCCCTCTTCACCAAACCCTATAGCTTCATGAATCTATCTACCATATAGGAAGACAAATTTCTCTTTTGAAATTGACTAAGACAAAACCTTCTTCACCCTAAGAACTATAAATTTTTGCTATTATTTTGTAGATGTTGTTACCTAAGGAAATTGACCTAAATCCATTAAATGATCCAAGACTATTATTCTTTGGGAATAATGAGATAAAGATGCAATAAAAAGATCCAATCACTTTTGCTGTTCTTCTAGTATCCTCCACAACTCTCAATAGCTTCTCTTCCAATAGATCATAAACTCCTATAAAAAATTCCATTGTCCACTCATTATGGTTTGGACTATTATCTCTCTAAAGGAAGCCAACATTGCTTTTAGTTCTTCCTTAGTCACCTCCTCTACCAAGTTTTTTTTTTCTTCCTCCCCAATATACTTGGGAAGAAGAAAGTTATGTTCATTAGTATTTCAATGATATCTTTATCTAGTTCTTTAAAAAGATCCTTGAAGCAAGAGACTTCTGAGTCAACTAGATCCTAGAAGGACTTAACCTTAATCCCATTAGGAATTTGTAATTCCCAGATAATATTGATATTTTTCCTATGTTTGGCATAATTATGAAAATATGTAGTATTTTCAACCCCATTGGCTAGCCAAAGGGCCCTGATTTAATCTCCATTGAGAGTCCTTTTCTTCCAACGATTTTCTTTTGGAATTTTCCAAAATTTTTAATCTAACCCTATTATCTTCATCAAATATTAAAACAAAATCTTAGGCTAAGATATCTATTAGCTCCTATGATCTTGGTGGGTTGGCCTGAGTGATTGAGTGTCGTCAAAATGAGGGGAAGTGCTCTGTGGATTTTTTTAGGATGTGTATTTCACCCAAAAAAAATATTTACTATCTCCTTCTCCATTGAAATTAGGGCATGCTCATCTCTTATCCTATTTTCATAGGCCTAGTTTTGATACATTTTTTTTTTACTTTTTTGAGATTTGATGCCAGTTGAAGGCCAACTGAATCCCTTGATGAAGGATCAAATATTTCCCATTTATATTTGACTAAGTTAATAGACCCTTCATTTTTTAACCACTTGAAATTCAAGTTAAAGGGGACATAGGGTTTTCTATATTCCTTTTCCAATTTGTAATACCCCTAGGTTGAACCCCCAATTGTACATATAAATCCTCATGATGGGAATTAGGCATTATTCGGATTATCCTCATCAGTATGGACTATTCCTTCAAGGGGAAGGAGCTGGGATTCGTACCTTACAGTATTGAACTATAACGAGGAACTAGTACTTGTTTGGGTACCATGGGAGCGAAATTGAAGAAGTAGTTGTCAGACAATATTATGAAAGAAGTGGGTTGTCACACCCGTGAGTAGTTCTTTGGGTGAGAGACTACTTAGAGTGGTTCCCTGGTGTGCTGGGAAATAACTATGGGGTTCTGAGACTTCATGTTCGGCTTGTTGCTGAAGCCCTAGAAGCGAAGTGGGGTAACCAAGAGACTGTTGAGCAGAGAAGGGGCACACTTTCTGGGCTGGGACAAACATGTGGGGATTGAGAGACCATAGGCTAGTTGCAGTAGTTGGAACCTTATTCTGCCATTAATAGAAAGATGATAGTTTTTCCTGTTATCAATTTCTATGTAATGGATATTTTGTGGTGAATATCATTTGTATGCATATGAATTGTAGATGAATGTTAAAAATTGTCTGTAGGGTTAGAGATATATTTTTTTATCTGTAAGTGTGTTGAATTAAGTTTGGTTCTCTAGGTTAAGTGTAAGGAGTTCGCGATAGAGTGTGGAAAATTTGTGAACTAACGCAAAGAGTGCGTGTCTGAACTCAGTGGAGTCAGAAGAGAAACTGCTAGGAGGGCACACCGGGATAATTCACAGAATCAGGAGGAAATTTCAAGGTGGTTAAGTACCTTGGAAGGAAATACTGTGTAAGGGAAGATACAGTCCAGAGTTACTAAACACTCTGAAGTACTCTGCCAAGAGGGCATCGAGTTAGTGTGAGAACATACACGATTAACACATTCTAGAGTGTTGGAATCCTTAAGAGAATCCCAAAATTACTGAACATTTTGAGGAAGGAAGGCTTTGCAAGAGTGCATCAACAAAGGAAAGGAGATGCCTTAAACCCTTCATGAAGGCTAAGGGAGAAGCCGTTGAAAACATGAGTCAGACACAAGGAGTGCACCAAAGATGTTGTAATTTCATCTTACAAGCTCAGGAGGAAGAGCGTTAAGTTTCCAGGAGGGCAAGAGAAAGTTTACTGAAGGACGCAAAAGAACTGGGAACCTCAAAGGTTTTCAAGCCGAGGAAAATCGCAGAAAAGTCTGCGCAGAACTCTAAAAGGTGTGCATAAGGAGTTCGAGAGTAGCCTAAGTCTCGAATAAGGGAATTGCACTAAGTGTGCAAAGGAGTCAAGGACTTTTTGAAGTCCCTAAGACAGTGAAATCACCCATTGTAGGGAGGAGACAGGTAGTAGAAGATCGAGATATTTGGGAGCAAGAGATTCAAGAGGTTTGCCAAGAGAAAACAAGGATATTCGTGACGTCGCAAAGAGAAAATTGAATTCAGACCATTGGATCTAGAAGGGACATGTGGAAGCGATCCACACAAGTTGGAGGAGTGCAAGATATCAGGGAAAGAATATCTGAAGAGTTGGAAGTCGAAGAGATCCTATCCGTCCATCGAGATAGGACATGTGGTGAGAGATCAACACTTCGCTGATTCGCAAATCGCAAAAAGAAGAGATAGGAGAAGAGAGGACTTGCGAAGTCCGAAATTGCGATTTATTCTTAGCCATCGAATGCGAGGATAGTGTAGACCATAGATTTAGTCCCGAAGAAGTCGTCGATTCAGGAATCAGGAAAAGGGGAGTAAGTAGCTCGCAAAATTTCTGAAGCACGGAGTCGTGAAGGGAACTGGCCCACGGTCATAGTCTGTGGTCACATCAAGGGGGGAGACTAGCATATAGAGCTAGAGCCTGCTGGCATTAAGACTTGAAAATCACAAAGGAGAGGGTTTGCGAGTGCCACACAATCTGAGCCGAAAAGGTGGAAGGGCCTGTGTCAAGTTAAATTGGTTCCAGTAGGATCCCGACGAGTCACTTCAACTCAGTATTTCAATTGATCCAAGACCAAGACGTTGAGAAACCCTTTAGATGGAAGGGGGTTTGCGCCATTAGAGGTGTTATCTTCAAAGTGTGTTTCTTCCTTGTTGTATCCAAGACCGGATTTATCATTTGGTGATATTTGAGTATCCAAGATTTCATCCAATATAGTTGAGTTGTTCATGAACCTTTTTGACTTCTATGATTTCCTTCTAAGATCAACAACTTCTGATTCAAGCTTATGACATGATTCTTCCTTTTCATTTACTTGATTCTTCAATAGTTATTCTATCCTTTTGGCTTCTTCAAGTTCGGTCTTTAGATTGAAATTGACTTCAAGGCTTTTGCTAAGCTCATCATCCACCTTCTTCTTTTCTTATGCTTGACTAATTATTTCATTCTTTAGTTTTTTGATGTCTTCTTATTTTTATTCTAATTGGGTCCTTTGCTGGGTTATTTCACTTCCTTCTTGTTTCTTGAGCATTTTTCTTAGCGTCCTGGTAAGTATTTGGTACTTTTCTAGGGCTTCCTTAGTGTATTTTTCAAGATACTCAAAAGAAATTGAACCATATCCTATTTCCAAGCTCACTTCTTCTAAATCATTCATATTTTTATCTTTAAGCTTCAATAGATCTTCCTCTTCATCTACAAGATAAATGTTAGCTGATTCTACAAAAACAAATTCTAGATATTCTTCTTCATTTTTAGGAGAACATTCAACATCATTGCATTTTGGAGTATTGCAATCAAAATATTTTGAAGAATATTTACCTTCATTTTTCTTGATGGAGTTGTCTTATTTGTCTTGATATACCTTCTCTAGATGCAACCATAGGTCCCTGGTTGGGGTACACTTTCCAATTCTTTGTTTGAAAGAACCTGAGAGTCCTTTTAATATGGTCTTGAATGCTATTTCATTATTCCTCTTTGCTGCAAATTTTGACTGATTCTTTGAAGGAACTGGTCCAACAACAACTGTATCCCAAACACCTACTTCTTTTGACTTCAAGTACCCTTTCATATTTATTCTCCATGATGGATAATCAGTCTCATCAAAGAATGGAATTTCATATGCATGTTCATCCATTTGTGTGTCCAGAGATCTCCATCAATATTGTAAGGCTTATAGTGAAGGCATGCTATGATACCAATTGTTAGACACACTAACCACACTAAGAGGGGGGGATGAATCCATGTGAGGATCTTTTTACATTTCTTACAAAACTTTAGTTAGCAACAAATTCAAACACATTATTCATTTGTACTTAGCTAATTCCATGTATCAACAACATTCATCAATAAGAGAGAACTATAAGCAATCACCATAATCAACACAAAGAACACCAGTCATATATGTAAAGTTTTTGTATTATGTGTTACAGGAGACTACAATATCAAGGTTTTATTAGCATCAACTTAAAAGAGAAACAACTTGAATAGAGTACCAACTCTACATACAAGACCCAACTTGCATATCTCAGCACCAACTGAGATGTGAGGAATCCAACCCTCAATTACAAGACCCAACTTGTAGACAAAAATAATTTGTCAAATGTACCACCAAACCTTCATAAATAACCTGTCACAACAATCTGTCATATCAACCTCATCAAAAAAATCAGATTTACTCACCAAGATGAATCACTAATACAACTCTCTCAATAATATGCACAATATCACTTAGATGTGCACCAACCTACAACCATCACCAACATGTACCAATATGCCAAGACATGTATACAAATAATGTGTCAAGAACACTACACAAATCACCAATAATGTAACCAACAAGTGTCTCTCACAATGTACCAAGCATGTACAAATCATGTACCAACATTGCCATACCATACACCTCATGTATATGCCAACTCATCAACTAAGTGTCTCATTCATGAACCCAACATATACTTCAACCATATACCAAAAAATTCATCAATACAACCAATATGAGTCCTCTATAAATACATCACAAATACATAAACCAAATAACATAAACCCTTACACAAGACCATGTGCCAAAACCATACCTTTAATCCTGTAGAAATCTTCAATACCTATACCATACCATGAAAAAATTGGAACAATAACAATATGCAAATTTGATGTGGCTACCTAACTGCCAACTTTCTGCAGCTTCCAAATCACCCACGACTACTGAAACTTCTCTTTTTGTAGCTACAGAAACCCACGGTTACAAAAACACCCGCGGCTACAGAATTATCGTTTTCTGCAGCTACCGAAACTTTCTGTAGCTACCGAAACTTACAGCTATAGATGTAGCAACCATGTACCATGGCAGATCTGCCTCAAAAACAATTCACTACAACAAGTACTAAGAAACCAATAGTATCTCTAAACATGTACTAAGAGTGTCCCTCAATAGATCAATGATATATCTCTAGTTAGCATCACATCATCATGACATATCTCATAGACAAGGCGCCATAACATCACTGAGAATATAACCAACAATATACCTTATCAGGAATGCATCACTCCACACACTAAAGCTTGTACCATGCATCCAAGATAGATAAGCTTCAACACTAAACCATATGTCATCGCCATACATAGATCAAACACACATGCAAGCATATAATCATGAAAACCTGCAACAAACCATGTTAGACCCTGCAAAACAGAGTTATATCATTAAACCATGCTGCAACTCATCTGTACACCTCTCCTTTTGAGGATTTTTCCATAGGTATGCGACCTGTTCCTCAGTTAGCTCATGTATGTACACGACCTTTCTATATATCACCTCATGTATATACACGATTGCTTCCGAAGGAACCTGCATATGCCTCAGAAAATGTAAGGCTTGATATTTCCTCATGGCTACCATTCTGTCTTGTTTGTTCATTTTTCTTCATCCATGTATGAAGGCGTCTTGGTTTCTATGTACTTGTACTCTGAGCTTCCATCCTTTCAACATTGTGTTCCTTCCAAGTTACATGTTCTCTTCTTTCCATGCTATATGAAGCACTCCTCATTGAATGTCTCCTTGAATTACAACAATCCTGATCTTTGTGGCCAAACCCACTGCAGCCGTAACATCTCATGGTGTGATAATGAGAAGCAATGTGTCCCACTTGATTACATCTCCAACATCTTAGGGTGTTATGGAACCTTCCAACACCTTTCCTTTCATAATGTCTATAATCCAAAGCTTTGTGACCATATTCATTACATGAGAAGCAATGACCATGATTTTTTTTTTCATACCTTTGCTTTGGTGTCCACCTTGAAGGTGTCTCTCTTCTAAATTTGCTTTGAGGTGTAGGGATGGATTCTTGATGTCTTGTTTTCTCTATTCTTCTAAGGTTTCCTTGCTTTCTATAGGTGCTTGACTTACATAATTGCTTCCAACTTTTGAGTATAAAGGACTTACCTCATGTTTCTTAGAGGTTCTAGCTTCAAAGTGTGTTTCTTCCTTGTTGTATCCAAGACCCAATTTATCATTTGGTGATCTTTGACTATCCAAGATTTCATCCAAGATAGTTGAGATGTTCAAGAACCTTTTTGACTTCTATGCTTTCCTTCTAAGATCAACAAATTCCGCTACTAGCTTATGGCATGATTCTTCCTTTTCATTTACTTGATTCTTCAATAGTTCTTCTATCCTTTGGGCTTCTTCAAGTTGGGCCTTTAGATTGAAATTGACTTCAAGGATTTTTTCTAAGCTCATCATCTACCTTCTTCTTTTCTTCTACTTGTCTAATTATTTCATTCTTTATTTTTTTTATTTCTTCTTCTTTTTCTTCTAATTGGGTCATTTACTGGGTTATTTCATTTCCTTCTTGTTTCTTGAGCATTTGTCTTAGTGTCCTGGTAAGTATTTATTACTTTTATAGGGCTTCCTTAGTGTATTTTTCAAGATACTAAAAAAAAATTGAACCATATCCTATTTCCATGCTCACTTCTTCTAAATCATTCATAATTTTATCTTTAAGATTCAATAAATCTTCTTCTTCATCTACAAGATAAATGTTAGCTTATTCTACACAAACAAATTCTGGGTCTTCTTATTCATTTTCAGGAGAACATTCAACATCATTGCATTTAGGAGTATTTCAATCAGAATATTTTTAAGAGTCTTTACCTTCATTTTCCTTGATGGAATTGTCTTCTTTGTATTGATATAACTTCTCTAGCTTCAACCATAGGTCCTTGGATGAGGTACACTTTCCTATGCTTTGTTTTCCAGAACCTGAGAGTCCTTTTAAGATGGTCTTGAATGCTATTTCATTATTTCTCTTTGCTTTAAATTTTGACTGATTCTTCAAAGGAACTGGTCCAACAACAACTGTATCCCAAACACCTACTTATTTTGACTTCAAGTACCCTTTCATATTTATTCTCCATGATGGATAATCTGTCTCATCAAAGAATGGAACTTCATCTGCAGGTTCATCCATTTGTGTGTCCATGAATCTCCATCAATATTGTAAGGCTTATAGTGAAGGCACGCTATGATACAAATTGTTAGACACACCGACCACACTGAGAGGGGGGGGGGGTGAATCACTAGGAGGATATTTTTACACTTCTTACAAAAAATTAGTTAGCAACACCTTCAAACATATTATTCATTTGTACTTAGCTAATTCCATGTATCAACAACATTCATCAATAAGAGATAACTATAAGCCATCACCATAATCAACACAAAGAACACCAGTCATGTATGTAAAGTTTTTGTATTATGTGTTACAAGAACTACAATCTCAGGGTTTTATTAGCATCAATTTAAATGAGAAACAACTCCAATAGAGTACCAACTCTACATACACGACCCAAATTGAAGATCTCAACACCCACCGAGATGCGAGGACTCGAACCCTCAAGTAAAAGACCCAACTTGTAGATAGAAATAATTTGTCAAATGTACCACCACACCTTCAAAAACAACCCGTCACAACAATCTGTCATATCAACCTCATCAAACAAATCAGATTTACTCACCAATATCAATCGCTAAGAAAAATCTCTCAATCATATGCACAATATCACTTAGATATGCACCAACCTACAACCATCACCAACATGTACCAATATGCCAAGAGATGTACAAAATTAATGTGTCAAGAAAACTACACAAACCACCAATAATGTAACCAAAAGTGTCTCTCACAGTGTACCAAACATGTACAAATCATGTACCAACATTGCCATACCATACACCTCATGTATATGCCAACTCATCAACTAAGTGTCTCATTCATGAACCCAACATATACTTCAACCATATAGAAAAACATTCATTAATATAACCAACATGAGTCCTCTAGAAATACATCAAAAATCCATAAACCAAATACTATAAACCCTTACACAAGACCATGTGCCAAAACCATACCTTTAATCTCATAGCAATCGTTAATGCCTATACCATACCATGAAAAAATTGGAACAATTCCAATATGAAAATCTGATGTGGCTACCTAACTGTCAACTTTTTGCAGCTTCCAAATCACCCACGGCTACCGAAACTACTCTTTTTGTAGCTTCGGAAACCTGCGGCTACAGAAACAACCACGACCACATAATTATCATTTTCTACAGCTACTGAAACTTTTTGTAGCTACTGAAACTTGCGGCTACAGAAACAACCACAGCTACAAAATTGTCGTTTTCCGCAGCTACTGAAACCTGTGGCTATAGAATTTTCGCTTTTTGCAGCTACCAAAACCTGTGACTACAGAAACATCCGCAGCTACAGAATTACTACTTTCTACAACTACCTAAACCTACAACTACAAAAACACCCCCGGTTACAAAATTACCACTTTTTGCAACTACCGAAACCTTTGGCTACAGAAACATCGACAACAACAGATTTTCCGCTTTCTGCAGCTACCAAAACTTGTGCTTCTTCATACCTTCATTGACTCAGATTTGTCAATGATGTACCTGCAATAAACCTTTCACCAAATAGTAGATATTCAATATGCTCAAAGATTATTTTCACAAAAGATCCTTCCTCTCTTATTTATACTTCTCCAAATAGATTCTTCTAGGGGTTATCATCTAACCAACTTTACCCAACTTCCTTCTTTTGGGTCTAACCCACTTCTAACCACTTGTCCACTTACAACCACTTTTCCACAAATAATAAAATTTCCATTTCTAGTTGCAACTAATTTATTTTTGATTGTTTTATTGTTGAAACAACTCAACCCATGACTAATCACTTTGACTGGTCAATGTTTTCTAGGATATCCTAGAAAAATTCAACTTCTTTGACCTTCTAGGGGCTTCTAGACACACATGAGGGTTCTCCAATTTTGCATGGCCATAAATATATAATTGTGAGGAGTTATGTGATGTTCCACATATAAATAGAAATGGCATGACATGTACTATCCATCTAGAATAGTCTCACTGATAAATTCACTGATCTTCATTACATGATTCTTCAAACAAACTTGGGTTCCCTAACCACACTCCTAAGACTGCTCAACCACCTAACCATTTGGACTTCACAAAGCCTCTTCCCGTGATGGATTTCACCATAAGGGGACCAATTTGGAGTTCATCCATTTGGTACTTCCTATCAACCATGACAATACATACATGATACAATGATACAACAATGATCAACCTTTACATCAATGATAACACATCAATCCATCAATGACATCAACATCAATGACACAATCCATCTACATATCAATGACAACACAACACTATGACACCACTTGAAATCAACCCTTTGACATCAATCCATTGACATCAATGAAAACATAGTACAACATCCCCGACATTGAACACTTTACCTTTTTTCCTATTTTTTAACAAAATGTTTTTGCTGCAAAGACTATTAGCACTAAAATTGTGATAAATGAGTTGGCTATCAACCAAATTACATTGCTGCTCAAAATTTGGCATGCAGAGTTGCGAAGTGCAAGAGTGCAGAAAGATGACTGTTACGAATTATCCACACAAGGGTTCAAATTACATTAGAGCTTGGTTGTGCGGAGTATATTCCTGTATGAATGTGGGGAGGATATATCTGTCGAGGCGATGTTTCTGTTCCCAACACATATATATCTATCACACATATATGTCCGATAGATATATATGTTTAACAATATATTTTCAGTTATGCATATTCATAAAAGAGTATTGAGAACTATTTAATGTCCGAAATTGTGAAGTGCAAGAGCATGAGGTCATGGGTGGTATCAATTATCCACACAAGGCTTAAAATTAGACTTAGCCTTGACCATGAAAACAAAATTCCTATGCATACATCTAGATGATATTCCTTTCTTTCTGCAATTCTATTGTGCACATAGTTTGTATTGGTTCTTCTCGATCTTAATCTCCAAACACTTTACTTTGTTTGCGACATATGATAATCTCTCTATTGAAAATTTCCCTTAATAGTCCTTTCCATAAGCATCTGACTATAGAAATCAGTTTTGTGTTCACTGCAATTTTGTTCTTGCATTGAAAAAAAAATTCTTTCTTTTTTACAAATTAAATTGGATCAACTTTTTCGTTCTTGGATTCTGATTGGTCCTTCAAAAAAAAATCTTATGGTGGAACTCGCTCCATGAATTTAGTAGGAAATTTAATTCCACACATTTAATGGATGTTTGGAAATTGTGCATGTACCAGTGCATAACTGGTACATGTACGGGTGCAGAATCAGTGCATGTATGAGTCACAAAGTGGTGCATACATGAGTCCAAACTATATGCCTACACTGAAGATGTATAGTTAAATTTATTGTTGAAGATATATATATATATATATATAGTCTGAATAGATATAACTTCTGCACCTCTGCATAGGTATATCCCCTCACAACTATACTACAAACATATAGTCTGCACATATATAACTTCCGCATCTCCGCACAGATATATGCCCACACAACGAACACTTAGTAAATAAAACACATCTTCAACACATACATATAGTCCGCACACATATAGCTTTCGACACTTCCACATAGGTATATCCGTGCACAACAAACACTTAGTAAATAAAATACATTAAAAATAATGTAATTATTTATTACGACTGGTGCATTTGATTTTGTTGATTTCATTGTCCTATCTAATTCAAATTACAAAGTATATTCATTTATTATAGTTTGTTATGTGTGCCGAGGATGTGAAAAATTTGTCAATCAATTTTATTAGATGTGACCATTCATAAATATGATACTTCGGTTCATTCATAGACCCTTCTTGTCTGAATAGATAATAATTATTTTTAACAAACTCTTATGCTAAATGTTTTTGCATCAACAACACTAAATGTTTTCATTTGTTTTTTCTTTGTTCTTATCATTCTCTTATTGCATAAACAATAATGTTATTGTTCTTTATTTTATGTATTGTTTAATTATTACCTCTTGACAAAAACTATTATTGTATGTGCATTTAATTATATTAAGTTTCATTGTTCAACATATATTTCCCAATTACCTTGGCAGGGATTTTGTTGCCATGCAACCCTTGTTTCATATATTAAAACAAATAAATATTAATTATTATTAATGAATATATTATATAAGATTGAGTGTTTGAGAATGTATAATGGATGTGTGTAAATACATGTAACGTTTCATAAATCATGTTCTTTGGAAAATGACATGACTTATTATTATTACATCATAAATAATTTATGATTATTATAGTAGATTTCTATATATTATTACATTATTGGTAATACAAAGGTCCACGACCAACTATCTCAAGCAACCTAACTAATCACTAGAGAGATCCACATGTAAAGTATTCAAACTCTCAGAGTGACACATGTCAAGCTCCAAGGTAAGAATTTCCATCAAGTAAGGGTCCTAAGGTGAGAACTTCATAAGACAATGTCCAACACTCTCCTTCAAAGGTCTCCAATGCTCCAATGCTACCTCCTAATCCATGCACACCTTGTTGATGTTTTGGTAGCTACGGGAGGTATTAACCTCCATGGATAAACATTTGACTAGAATATAATATCCCAGAAGCAAGATAAAACCTAAACATATGTGTGAAAACCTTGGAAGATAAGTCCACTCAACAGAATAAGTAATGTTAAAGTATTATATGCAGAAAAGGACATGTCAGACCTGCTTGAAGAGACACATGTTCACCTGGAAAGATTAGTATAAATAAAAGGCACTTGAGCTCATTTGGTAACACACACACACTCAAGAAAATGGTGCACAAGTCTATAGGATGAGTGCAGCTGCAACAACTACAACTGGGTACTGGTCTTGGTCTGTGGTTTGGGACTTTATTCTTAGTGTGCTACCTTTGGATAAAGGTACTCTCTCTCTCTCTCTCTCTCTCTCTCAGTTATCATTTGGGTCTAGTGCTACTTCCGAAATCATTCTATTTGTCAAAGGTTGCGATGCTTGGGGGTGGTTGCATGCCTATGGTTGGGTGATAATATTGTGATATTTTCTATGGTGAAACGAGCACAACATTATAACAGGTTATGGGCCCATGCCACCTTCATAATAATATAACCACTGGAAGGTAGATCCACAACTCTTTGTCAAGATCATTGTAGCACAATTGCAGTTGCAATGCTAGCTCCTTCATGCTAGTTGCAACACCAATTGCAGTGCCAGTTGCAACACCAGTTGTAGTGCCAACACCAACTACAATACTAGTTGCAGTGAAATTTTCTGTGAAGTATTGGGACTAATTTTTGGTTATCCTAGTGCACCCTAACCCATCGCATCTCTTGGTTCCCTCAACCATCAAAAATTTCAAAGTTGAATTTTTGGGTCAAAGTCAAGGTTTGAATGGTCAAAGTCAAAATACTGGTCAAGGTCAAAGTCAAATATAGTCATGAATTCCTCCATAAAATCAGAGTAGCGCAACAGAAGCATGGTATCTTGGTAGAGCATGGAAGACAAGGATTGGCATCATCCTTGCAAAGAACAAAGGAAAAAATTATGAAACCACATACTGAAGAGCAGGTGTCAAAGGATGAAGAGTTTGATTCTTGGAGCTTCCAAGCACATGAACGTGGAGTAGGAGAAACAATAAAAAGAAACTACTACATATATGAATCTATGGAAAGAAAAGGGAAATTTGTCCAAGAAGAAATCATAGATCCAAAAAGATCTCAGATATAATACATTTAGAGGAATAACACACTCTCCAGGTTGGAAAAAATACTTGTCTCAAAAGAAAAGCAACTCAAGTAGAACAATAGCCAGACTCCAGGTTTGCATATCAGGTTTGATCTTTTTATTATTGCTTCTTAAGTGAGTATTGAAATCCTTTAGATTTTATTAATGCTAGGAATAAATGAATACTTAGTAGCATGTACTATTAATATAAATGCTTATTGTACTTAATTGCAATATGAACTAACATCTCCTCTAAGAGATATTTCTTGTTCTTGTTCTCAGGTAGGACACCTTGGTAATGCTATAATAAATTACCATGAAATTGATATGTTCTTATATAAAATGATATTATATTGGAAATACTTTTTCTCTTGTTGTTTCTGTTTCGGGCAGGTTATCCTACGTATTCCAAGAAGGTTACCATACAAAAGCAAGACTTGAAAGGACTCAGAGGGAGTCAAACTTTAGAGGGAGTAAGTGATCATGAAGAATAAAGGTTTCATGACACTTTGTAGGATGCATAGGGACATGTAGTAGATGGAAGCGTGGTTCAAGGATTCTCTTAGTTAAAGGGAGTTGATGGCAGAATTTGAAAAGAATGATCTTGTAGGCCTTTGTGCCGAGTTGTAGGCCTTTGAGCTGATTTGTAGGCCTTTGTACCGAGTTGTAGGCCTTTGTTTCGAGTTGTAGGCCTTTGTGCCCAGTTGTAGGCCTTAGTGTCGAGTTGTATGCCTTTGTGCCAAGTTGTAGGCCTTCATGTTGAGTTGTAGGCATTGTGCCAAGTCGTAGGCCTTCGTGTCGAGTTGTAGGCCTATGTGTTGATTTGTAGGCTTCATTCCGAGTTATAAGCCTTTGTGTCGAGTTATAGGCTTCATGCTGAGTTGTAGGCCTTGTGTCGAGTTGTAGGCTTCATGTCGAATTGTATTCCTTGTGCCAAGTTGTAGGCTTCATGCCGAGTTGTAGGATTCATGTCGAGTTGTAGTACTTGTGTCAAGTTGTAGGATTCATGCCGAGTTGTAGGCTTTATGCCGAGTGGTAGGTTACTCCAATGAGATGGTCTAGTATGACAAGTTGTTGATACACCAATGAGACAGTCTGATATGCTAGTGGCGCAGTCGAGAACCTGTATGGCTGTGATGTTGTTCCTCGTAATATGATCTACGTGATCATGAAATAGCTTATGTAGCTCTGGTGATGCTACCTGTCTGTAAGACCATGTAGGTCTTATGCCATGTGAGCTAGATGGATAGTGATTATAGTAATGATGATACTCATGACATGGGTGAGCATGTCATGTGAGTGTATCACATGACGATGATGGTAACACATGACAATGTGTATCTCTCATGTTCTCTAACGCGTTTTGGCCCCTAGACAAGATTGACAGCTGCACATGAGTGTAGCCATGTGTGATGTAATGATGCTACTGGTATCATGGTCTATGTAACCATGACGAGAGGATCATGGAATAGAAAGCAAGGCTATGAAGACCAGAAGGGGAAATCATGGTTAAATACCTCCCTAGATAAGAGGGAGTGTTGATGTTTTGGTAGTTGCAGGAGGTATTAACCTCCATGGATAAACATTTGACTAGAATAGAATATTCTAGAAGCAAGAGAAAACCTAAACAAATGTGTGAAAATCCTGGAAGACAAGTCGACTTAGCAGAATAAGTAATATTTAAGTATTATATGTAGAAAAGGATAGGTCAGACCTTCTTAAATAGAAACATGATCTCATTTGGTAACACACACACACTCAAGAAAGTGGTGCACAAGTCTAGAGGAAGAGTGTAGCTGCAATGACTGCAGCTGGGTACTGGTCTTGGTTTGTGGTTTGGGACTTTCTGCTTGGTGTGCTACCTTTGGAGAAAGGTTCACTCTCTCTCTTGGTTATCCTTTAGGTCTAGTGCTTCTTCCAGAATCACTCTATCTATCAAAGTTTATGATGCTCGGGGGGTGGCTTCATTCCTATGGTTGGGTGACAATATTGTGATATTGTCTATGGTGAAACAAACAAAAAATTATAACACACCTCATGTCCACCACACCTATTAAGCCCTAAATCGTGGCACATTACCCCTTAGTTGGATCATATTACATTAGTATTGTTATTTTATTTATGTCGGCTTGGGTCCATTAGTTGTAATTGTACCTCCTAGTCTCCTATATATACCAAGGAGACCTTTTCATTTGGAATCATGTTGTATTTGTGAATTCATATGATGTATAATGAGGTTTCCCCCTCGAAGAGGATTATTATCTGAATTTCTCTATTTTTCAAGGAGTGGAGTACTTATTCTTAGGTTTTTATGCTATTTTGATATTTGGTTCTTAACATTTGGTATCAGAGTTAGACAATCCTTAGGATTGGTTTCTTCAAAACAAGTCTTCTTGGAATTTTCGCTACAATTTTTTTATGGAAGGTTTCTAAATATGGAATTTATATGGTGTAGAGGAGACATATAGAGATAACTTGGGTCCAAATTTCATATTTCTGTTCATTATATCTTTGGAGATACATTATGTTCAAGTTAGGGTTTTTGACTAGTCCTGAAACTAGTCTAAAACAAGTCTTTTTGGAATTTTCGCTTCCAATTTTTTTCATCTCGATTTCAGGTTATAAAATTTTTAGAGTAAGAAGGAGGAATAGTTAAGAATATTTTTTACAAATTTTATGCCTTGATTCTTTGTACTCTGAAATTTATTCTCTAAGGAAATTAGGGTTTTTGGTTGGTCCATATTTCAGTCTAAAACAAGTGTTCTTGGGAAAAATATTATATTTGAAGTTACATACCTACAAATTGAGTTAGAATTATTCCATTGGTTAGGGTATGGAACTAAGTTTTACTGGTGCAAATTTCAAGTTCTGAAGTGAAGACAGTGACACACGACATGCTGTACAAGTTCTCTCTCCTTAAAGGGAAAAAATCAACACATCGTGGGAAAGTTATCATAACATTCTCTTGGAAAATCCAATATTGGTCTAACCTATGGGGTTGGAAAGAAGACACATCAGGATATCTTAGGAAGAAAATTTAGACTAAGAAGGGCCCAAATTGCAGAGCTACAGTAGAAGAAAGGTTGGCTAGCGGAACAATCTCCAAATCAGGGTTTTAGAAGGTGTGTTTTTTATTTGGAAATTTGCATATCTTTTGATAGAAGATCCAATTGGGGTGATTCAAAAGGTGGAATAAAGTGGGATAAAAGGAGTATCACACAAATTTGGGAGAATCTTAGGGATTTTTAGGTATAGACATATTTCAACGTCTCTAAACGTAGGAGCTGTGGTTACTTGTCAGCACTACAACCCGAGGACATTGTGGTTCTTCCATGTACCTAGAGTATATCAAAAGGCCCCTTTTGAACGGTTTCACATTAGAAAAAACTACTACATATTTGATATCCCACGTACCTGGCATATATTGGGAGACCCCCTAGAATCCTGAGACCAACCGAGTAAACCATTTGGCCATCTTGTTGCTATTGTACATGGGTAGATCATATAGTATGGATAAGGGCATGGTCAAACATCCTTAGTTATTTCCCTAAGATATTTGGCCGATAACTATTGTTGGACCCCACATGTATATCAAATAGCTATAGCACCCGACACTCCATTTTCTGTGAGGACCTCCACCTAAGCCAATTAGGAATTCCTACCTTGCAATGATACTTGGCCAAGATTCCACCAAGAAAGGGAACTTCTACACCAAATAATCCCGCATACAATCCTACTTGGACTCTTGATGAAGGTGAAGAAATGCACAAGGACATAAATGATTTACAAAATAAAGCAGTAACAAAAGATGAACTACAAAGGATGATGGATTCAACTAAATCTAAGATGGAAGCGATGATGGATACTAATATGGGTGGCTTAAAAGGGGAGATCATGGAAGGGTTGAAAAACTTGCTAATAGAGAGGCCACCTGAAAGTGAGATTGTATCCCATGAAATTCATGAAGAGGACACAAGGAAGATGAATCAAGACTGGAGAAACTCCAAATTTGGGTTGAAGACCAACCACTTTCCTAAGATCGATAGGAGGAATTTTGATGGAAAGGATCCAATCACAGGGATACTCTAGATGGAGTAGTTCTTTGATCTACATGATGTGCCACACACACACAAGGTACAATTTGTATCCTTATATTTAGAACCTAATCAATTTGGGTGGTATCAATGGCTTTGTTCTCGCAAATCACTTGTCACTCGGACAATTTTCACAGAATAAATGATAGCACACTATGAGGATACAAGGATCAATACCTTCTTTATCCAATTGATAAATCTCAAGCAGAAGGGTTCAGTTGTGGAGCCCATTGAGAACTTCCAAAGATTGAATATAAAGGTAAAATATATTCCATATGAGAACCTAATTGATGTCTTCGTAGGAACTTGAAAAGATGACATTTAACATGAGGTTCACCTTTGGGAACCCAAATCATTGGAGAATGCGCTCAGGGTGGCGAGAAATGTTGAAAGTAAAAACATGGCTATGGCTACTAGAAGGACCACCCCTAACATCTATCGAGAGAATAATGTTCCTTATTCTAAACCACCTCAACCTACAAGGTTGACACCTCAAAAATTGGAGGAAATAAAATAAAAATGTTTATGATTTAATTGTGACAACAAGTACAGTAAGGGACATAAGTGTGGTGAGAAGAAATTATTCTACATAGATTGTGAATAGGAAGAAGAACAAAAACAAGAACATGAACAAGAACCATCTCAATATGAATATGTAGAAGAGATTTCTTCTGAAGAGATGACTCCCACCATATCATGTCATGCATTGGCTGGAATTAACACTCCTCAAACTCTCAAGATCGAATGCTATATAAAAAATAAAAAGGTAATAATGCTAATTGATTCTGGTAGTACTCATAATTTCATTCACTGTAAATTTTCCAAAGCTCTCAATTGCTTTATATATCTAGCGCCAAAGTTTAAAGTAATTATTGTAAATGGAGGAACCATCAATTGCTCAGGAAAATTACATAAGATCAATCTTACTATGGGCGAATATGTAATGAATAGTCCAATGATTTCTATACCCATGAGTGGTGCTGATGTCGTACTAGGGGTACAATGGTTACAATCATTGGGAACAATGGATTTTAATTTTAAAGAAGCTTTCATGAAATTTTCATTGGAAGGAAATAAATTTGAGTTAATGGGTATCACAGGGAAACCTGGTAAGGTGGTAAGCTCTAATGGCATGATAAAATTATTGAAAAAGAAGCAACAAGGTGTAATTATACAACTATGCTCACTAGATGTTCAAACATATAAGCCATCTATTCCTCTATATATCCAAGGGATCATTGATAAGAATTCCAAAGTATTTGAAGATATTCCCATAGGTCCTCCACCCACTCGTGATCGTGATCATGCTATTCACTTAATTCCTGGGAGTGCTCCTCCTAACATCAAGCCTTACATATACCCTTATTCCTAGAAGAGTGAAATTGAGTATATGGTTGAAGAAATGTTAGAGGATGACATTATTAGACCTAGCCAAAGTTCTTATTCTGCACTGATGGTAATGGTACTCAAGAAAGAGGGCTCATAGTGTATGTGTCTAGATTATAGAGAGCTAAACAAGATCACCATTAAATATAAGTTTCCCATTCCTATTATTAATGAATTGTTAGATGAAATACATAGAGCAATCTACTTCACAAAGTTGGATCTCAATTTGGGGTATCATCAAATTAGAATGAAGGAAGAAGATATCTTGAAAAAAACTTTCAAAACTCATGACGACCATTATGAATTTTTGGTCACGCCTTTTGGCCTTACAAATGCACCTTCCACATTCCAAAGGTTGATGTATTCCATTTTCAAGCCCTTCATTCGAAAAGTTGTGTTAGTATTTTTTATGATATACTAATCTATAGAAAGTATAGGAAGATCATGTTAGACATGTTGAAAGGGTGCTATAACTACTAAAGGAGAAACATATATATGACAAACTATCCAAATGTTTCTTTGGGGTGAAGGAGGTAGATTATTTGGGTCATATTGTATCTCATGAAGGTGTCAAGGTATACCCTAACAATATTAAATCCATTATGGATTGGATGATTCCCAAAACATTGGAGAATATTAGAGTATTTTTGGGTTTGATAGGTTACTACCGCAAGTCTGTTCGGAACTATGGAAGAATAGAAACACCTTTAACTGCATTAACTAATAAGGATGCATTTTCATAGACTCCAGAGGCAACTCAATATTTAAAAAAAATTAAAGAGGAAATGTGTAAAGCTCATGTCTTGACCACACCATGCTTAACAAAAACCTTTATTATGGAATGTGATGCCTTGGGAAATGACATTGGTGCTATTCTAATGCAAGAAGGAAGGTCCCTTGCTTTTGAAAGTTGGCCACTCAAGGGAAAGGACTTACACAAACCCATTTATGAGAAGGAAATGATGGAAATACTACATGCATTGAATCAATGATGCCCTTACCTAATAGGTAGGCACTTCAAGGTAAAAAAAAATCATGACAGCCTTAAATGCTTCTTGGAACAAAGACTATCTTCAGAACAACTACAAAAATGGGTGACCAAGATGTTGGGTTATGACTTTGAAATCATCTACGAAAAATAGAAGAAAAATGTTGTGGCAGATGCACTCTCAAGAAAGGATGAAGTTGTTGAGGCATTTATCTGTGCTATCTCTATCATCCAACCTGATTGGATAACATAAGCAAGGGGTGAATGAAAGAATGATGAAGAAGTGTGGACTCTCATTCAAAGGTTGCAACAAGATTCCAATACATCCGATGCATTTACATGGAAACATGATTCACTATGCTACAAAGATTGCTTATATTTATGTAAGAACTCCCAACTCAAACAAAATGTACTTTTGGAATTGCACGCCTCTCTGGTAGGAGGGAACTCAAGATTTTTGAAAACCTAACATAGGTTCAAGAGGGAATTTTTTTGGGATGGCCTTAAAAACGATGTTCAAAGGTTTGTGGCAGAATGTTTGGTTTTCCAACAAAACAAGGTGAAAAAAATTAAGACCCAAAGTGTTTTACAACCATTAGCCATTCCAAGTCAATGTTGGGAGGAGGTTTCCATGGATTTCATAATAGGTTTACCAAAGTATGAAGGAAAGAGTGCTATCATGGTGATTATTGATAGACTTACCTTGTATGCACACTTTTATGCATTCTCTCATCCTTTCAAATCTAGTACATTTGCCGCATTCACAGAGACAGTTCAAAAGCTACATGGAAGCCCAAAGATTATTGTAAGTGTCAGAGATCCCATCTTCACTGGACATTTTTGGACATAATTATTTTCTTGTTTGGGTAATCAATTGGCTCATAATTCATCTTATCATCCTCAATCTGATGGAGAAATTGAGCTAGGGAACAAATGTATGGAAGTCTACCTTCATTGCTTTGTCTCGGATAAATAAACACAATGGTTCAAGTGGTTACCCTTGGTGGAATGGTGGTATAACAATTCCTTTCATACTACAACAAAAATAACACCATTTATGGCACTTTATGGATATCATCCACCCTCCATAACTTCTTCTCTAAAAGAAAAATCTAAGGTTCAAGTAGTGGAAGATCACATCGAGCATCGACAATGAGTTCTCCAACTCTTAAAGGATAACCTGACCATGGCACAAAATCACATGAAACAACAAGCAAATCAACATCGTAGTGAAATAACTTTTGAAGTAGGAGATTGGGTATTTTTAAGAATACAACCATACAAACAAATGCCCCTCAAGCAAGCTAAGAAAGATAATAAATTATCACCGAAGTACTATGGCCGTTATAAGGTGTTGCAAAATATTGGTACTATGGCATACAAATTGGAGCTTCCTGCATCTTCATGAGAACACCCAATTTTCCATGTTTCATGATTAAAGATGGTTATAGGTGGAAAGATCCTAGTTCAAACTATATTTCCAAAACTTGACGAGGAAGGAAAAATCATATTGGAGCCTGAATCTATCATTGACACAAGAATTCACTAGCTAAGGAATAGATCAATTTCAGAGTATCTCATTAAGTGGAAGAAACTTCCCACTGAATATTCCACATGGAAAGATGAGTCTTTTATACAGAAGCATCCAAAACTACTCAAACATTGAGGACAAAACTTTTATGAAGGGGAGGGGCATGTTAAGCCCTAAATCGTTGCACATTGCCCCTTAATTGGAGCATATTACATTGGTATTTTTATTTTATTTATGTCGGCTTGGGTCCATTAATTGTAATTGTACCTCCTAGTCTCCTATATATACCAAGGAGACATTTTCATTTGGAATCATCTTGTATTTGTGAATTGATATGATGAATAAGGAGGTTTCCCCCTCAAAGAGGATTGTTATCTGAATTTCTCTCTTTGTCAAGGCGTGGAGTACTTATTCTGAGGTTTAATGCTATTTTGATATTTGGTTCTTAACAACACCTCCATGCACACTCCTCAATCCAAGCATCCTCAATTCAAAAGCCTCCATGTAAGGAACCAAGTGATCCCTTGATACACAAGGATCAATTCCATCCCTCTAAATTCCCTAACACTCCTCCTTCAACTAGGTTCCCCTCTCAAGTAAGAAACTAAGACCTCCATGTGTGCCTCGTGAATGATGTCACCATGCCACATGGGGTTCCAACCTCCTAAGGAAGTGCACCAAATATGCATAAAGTCGAGGTATATCTCCATAAGTAAGATATATCCAATGTGTATGTCAACTAAGATACAACTAAGGGTAGGCATCACACCATGCACTCCACACCACATGAAGCACCCCCAAGAATGGTGAAAACACTTTCAAAGTAACACCAATAGCTAACACTCCCTATTTGTAAGGAAAATGTTTTAAAAAACAACCATATTCTCCCTCAACATATTATCTAAACCTTCCACATGTAAATCTAAATTTGCTACAATCTTCAAATTTGTCAGTGGCCCCTGGAAAGGAACCTTCACCTAAACATCATTCTCCTCCATTAAGGCATCACACCTCACTTCCTTCAAACAAATCAAAGGATAAAAAATGTAAGTATATAATGCCACATGGTTAACATATCTCTCAAGAGGTACCTATGCATATTGCAATGTCTGAGTAAGCTATCTTGGCTTCCTACAAACTAAAGTAGAGGGTAAGGCTAAAAAATGTAAGTAGCTAATGCCATATGGTTAACATATCTCTCAGGAGGTACCTATGCATATTGCAATGTCTGAGTAAGCTATCTTGGCTTCCTACAAACTAAAGTAGAGGGTAAGGATGCATTATTCCTTAAGATACGCTCACTCACACTTGTATTTGACTCTTCTCTAACCTATAAATCATATTATGGAAAAAAAACCTCCTCACTCCCTTCAATCACCGAAGGAGATACCTGTGATCTAGAGGAACACACATCCTCATCAAAGTTCACATCTCGGATCACCATACATTTATTTTGTGTTGGAATGTGGATCATATAATCTCTAGGAATCTCAATATATCCAACATAATAAGATACTTTCACAACATCTTGAACCTCCAAAGAATACTTACCACTTATGAATATGAAGAAAGATAACCCTAGACCAACAACATGGTTCCAAAATACAACATCCTTCATATTGACTTCACATGCAAAAATATATAGGCACCACATCATGAGCTATTTAGGAATTCATACAAATATGATCACATCTCCATACAAATCCAAGCCAAGTGAATCGGATCTATCAAAAATTAAAATATAAAAATATACTCAACTCTGTTAAGAAATCCTATAATACCAAGCTCAGAGTGCAAATAAAAACCCACACAAGGCCTCCAACAAAATATGAACATGGGTATCTTTCCCATGCACCTTAAAACCTACAACAACTAAAGAAAAAACCCCTCAATAGGGTCAAGTCCCTCTTTTCAAGAGAATCCTTTGGTAATTGGAGAAAGAATCTCAACAAGGTCAACTGCCTCTTTTTGAGAGAATCCAAAAACCCTATCCTGGTACTCTTTAGTACCACTGTTAGTTGAAATATTGGAATCAATCACTGATTCACAATATGCTTTGAACCTATTTCCATGGAATCTCATCATACATGCTCTGTATATACCTCCTAAAAGCTAGAAGCTTCACCCAACCTCCTTCTATCCCTATAAAAGTGCCACAAGGTTAGCAAGTAACTTTTAGAGGTCACCATCTTGAACATATCTAGCCAAAGTCATTAAGTTCACTATAATAGAATCACTAATAGTGAAATGTCACCCTTCAAATGCAACTCTACATTGATAATTTTTCATACACAGAACTGAAGGAATACTTTTCTTCAAACCAAGAACAAAAAAAATATCATTGAATTCAAGAAAATCATATGATGATATCTAGAAGTAAATGGAACCCACTCCTTTCATAGGATAAGTATCATCCTCACCTAAATCCACACTCATTTCTACCTCTTTCTCCTGAAGCTTGTTGAAAAGTATCTTTTCATCAGTCATATATCTCGATGCCCCACTATCGACATACCATCCAATGCTTGACAATGTGTTGGAAAATAAACAAGAGATCATGGAGAAAGTGGTCTCAGGCTAGGATGCTAATTCATTCACTCTTGCTACAATCACACTCCCTACTAATTGTTTATACCACTTTTCCTTCATTCTTCTTCTCTAGATATTGGGTAGTATAATGTTCCTTTTGGTGACACTTAAAACTTTTCACATTACTCAAATATTTCTTACATTGGTTTGATTCTTCCTTCTTACCCTTCTTGTATCCTTTTTCATCCTTTTGATGAGGGATTGGTATTTTACATCTCTTTGCTTGTTGGCCCTTGACCAAGTTTTGAGGGATCTAGTCAAGTTTTACCTATTTTGGGACTTCGACAACCTGTCGAAGGAGGAGTGCAAGACGAAGCAGAGATCACAGATCTCAGGCCCTTTTTTGGGTCCTTTTTGGGTTTTGGGGATTATGTAACGGGCATGGGATGTCGGCCCATGGGTTTACCCATGTTTAGGCCTAGTTTGTAATATA
>JASDQU010685801.1:0-40012 GCA_032191745.1 Picea mariana | reverse complement strand
TATAACTTCTTTTGCTAAGTGCTTTGATAGAGATAGATAAATATGCTATGTTTTGTGCTAATGATATGTAAGAATGTTATATCTGATCTATATGAGGGTGCTTAGTGCTTGATCTGCTAGATATGACTTGTCTGTTTAGATAAAGTACTTAAATACATAAGATCTGAGTGAATGATGTGATGCTTTATTCTATCTGCGCAGTACTTATTGGTTGAATATTGATGAACTGTTGATGCTAAGTTCTCTGTTAAGTAATATAATCACAGATCTGTGTCCCAGCTAAGGTTGCAGACACTTGAGTCCTACAACCACCCCTGCCTCTACCTTAGGTGAGACTTCATCTACTTTGTAGGTGTTGCTGAAAGGGTCAGTAGTTAGGGTTTTGTTGGTGCGCTGTTATAACGTTGAACCCTAGGTTTGCCCCTGTGCCAACAAATGGTTCCATTGCCGGGACCTAAAATTGGGATATCTAGGAACTGAGAAAGAAGAAGCTTTGTGCAAAAATCCAACCTAAAATTGTGAAAGATCTGTGCGTAGATCTATTGCTCCGATGCGCAATACTCTACTTAGTCTGACAAGATCTATGCTAAGAAAAATAATTCTGATCTGAAGAAAAGAGGTAAGATATGTAAACTCTGTGCTCTGATAAAGGTAAGAATAGTGAAAAGTTCTAGATCTGAAGGCTTTGTGCTTTGTAGAAGTAATATTAGTGGAAATTTTTGTTTCAAAAGTATGAATCTAGGTATGTTTGATAGATTCTATCCTAGCTCGAAAATTAGGGTATTAATAGATGAAAGAAGATTTGATATGAATAGATCTGATATGAACAATGAAAAATATGTTATACCTATGCATAGAAAGAATGTTTGGACTAATAAGTGTATGTAGGATCCTAGAAATAATTTTTTTGCAGGTTAGATACCATGATCCTAGTACGCAGTACAGGAAGGGATGGGGATCATTTAAGAGAAAGAGAGGATTGACTCTTTGTTACAATTGTAGAAAACCATGACATATTGCTAAGGAATGCCCTGGGAAAAGACCTAGTTGTCTTTGTTGTAAAGCTATGGACCATGAAGTGTTGGATTGCCCTAGAATGATTGCTAAGTTGGAAGGAATGAATCTGAATAAAGAAAACCCTAAGGCAGATCCAGAAGTAGCAAAACCAAATAAATAATCAGATAAAGTATTGCTACAAATAAACAAAACTCTGAATGACCACCGACATGTCAGATTATTGGAGATCTTCAAAGAAAAAGAATGCCTTGAAGCAAGAATAGGAGACTTCGACATTGATTGTGTTCTAGATAAGGAAACACAGGTGAATATCATGATAGAGAGAACTTGGGAAGCTATAGGGAAGCCTTCTATGATCCCTTCATTAGGAGGAATAGGTTTATTTAGAGGAAAGCTGATAAACCTATGTGGAAGGCTTGCTCAGATACCTATGATTGTTAATTGAACTTTGACAAAAGGAGATTTTGAGATTATTAAATTTATTGAGAATAGTGCCCCATTTACCATGTTACTAGGGAAACCTTGGATCGACAAAGATCAAGCCAGACGAAAGGAAGAAGAAGAATTTTTGGAACATGAGAAGCATGAATTAAAAGATTTCATGACTAGAAGGATCACACACTTGATTGAAGAACATGAGAACAGATTGAAGCTATTTAACACTAGAGACCCAGATGTTGAAGTTGCAAGAACACTAGAGGATCCACAAAATATTGAAGTACCTATCCCAGAAAAAGAAGAAGTATTATCCTGGAATCCCAAGGAAGAATCTCAGCAGTGCGAAGTGACTATGTCAAAAGAAGACAAGAATCATAATGAAAAAAGGAATATTGAGACAAAACTCACTGGAAAGAAGGCTAGAAAGTTAAGTAAGAAGAGAGCCAAGATCGATAGGTTGCAGAAGGCTCCAGAGGGAACCTTGCAGAAGAAAAAATTTCAAACTTGGAGCTTTGCTAGGATATCAAAACAACAACACATGGCACTTTGCCATGATAAAGAAATATAGCCGTTAGGAACATTATAACCATTATTTCAATACTCCGAATGGATAGAAAGCCATTTATGGCCAGTTAGCTCGCCATCCGACCGTTGGGACCATGCCATAATAGACAGAACCAAGTTAATGAAGGCCTCATACCTGTTGCAAGCGACCCGTTGTCGAGTTACCTATTTATCCCACCACATCATGCACTGAGAACACTTTTTCCAATTGAGAATTTGAGCCCGTAGACTAAGTTGAGTTTATATAGTGATCATCATGCTTTTTCTCTCTATCTCGTTACTGTGTGTAATCTGCCCCCCGAACCTGAGATTGTTAACCCCGAGCGTGTATGTCGGGCGAGTTGAGCGCTGAAGAAAGAGTTTTTGAGGAATTTTTGATCGACCTCATGACTGAAAGAGTCATTTCGATGTCTACAGGTATACAAGCATCATCCACGTGAGGACTGCCCACCTCTCCATCCACTGCTTGTGGAGCAGGATCATCCTTACCGTCTGATGAGAAGCGAACTAAGCACAGGGATGACTTAGCAAATGATAAACTGATCCCAACTATCCTACCCACCTATATACCACCTTTAAGAAGTGTTGTAAACCGTGACAACGTACATAGAGATTTTGAGTACACCTTGGTCACTGCGTACCTCCCGAAGGGGATACGCGTAGTGCGAGAAGACAAAGATAAGATCACAGCGTTGAAGTTTAGCAAATTCAACCTCAGCGATTGCAAAGTCTACAAAATGTTAGCCCCACATAAGTATCTAACTAGAACAAAAGGGAAAAAATCAAAGGTAATTCCCCAAGCATGGACCCATAACCTCGCATAGTCCACTCTACTCAACATCATGAAAATTCCCCACTTCAGAAGACACCAAGAGGTGAATGCATGTGTCAAGTTGTTGCTGTATTTTTACCATGGTAGATATTTGTGGATAAACCATAGTATCACAGTTGATTCGACCTTGATCAATTGGATCACAGGTTTGAGTATGCAAGGACCCACAGGACTTCTATCCTAGAAAATCCATGGACTGCACTCTCGCACAAAGGATCAAGGAAACCTATGGCGATGTTGAGAAAGGCATGCGAGGCTACAAGGTAGCCTCTATTCAGAATGGCACAATGCGCCTTGCCTGTCAGATGATCGCAGGAAATTTAGTTCGCAAGAACCAACCCACCCAAGTCACTGGTTTTGTAGTCGACCTCACAGGGAAGTGCATGGAGGGCCTACAAATGAATTGGGCAAAGTACCTGGTGAACCAATTAGAACTCGACTGCAGAGAAACCTAGGATCAAGGGTACAAATTTCATTTTAGTTGGCTATTGATCCTGATTCCTTTCATTACTTGGGAGATGTCGGAAGGTGCGACCTTCCTGGACGTTGAGCCATTTGAACCATTGACCGCGAAGTTCAGTACATTGTGGTACTCAAGTGGCATGAATAAGCAATGGCAGTCAAATTTCATGTTCCATACATACAACAATTAGTTGAAGATATCCATACAGTCCAAGCCTCGCATGATGCCAAATACTATACAGTGATTTAGGTCTTTGATGAAGTTCAACGCTGATCGACATTTCATTTATATCACAGCGCGAGCCGACGAGCACAAGCAACAACTTCAATCCTATTACAAGCTGACGAAGGAGGACTTAGAGGAGATTACTAAGGAATGGTTTGCTGACCTTTTCATTCTAGCCAACCCTACAGAGATATCCAACATCGATAGCCCATAAGTTGCACAGGATACACCTAGACCTAGCAAAACAAAGAAGACTGATGAAATACAATGTTTAAGCAGTGCCTCGATGAAGACTGCTTCCATGTCACCAACGCAAGGAGGTGATGGTGAAGAGATAGATTTCATATAAGTTGAATAAAATAGAGGTGAAGTAACACCGCCCATAGACGAGGAGGACCCCTATAAGAAAAGGAAGGTTCCCCCCCCCGAAACCTTCCTCCGGGAAGAGATCAAAAACCCCTATAACTAATATACAGACCATCCTCACCTCAGATGATTTCAATTTCATCATAGCATCCCTGAATGATGCTTCACTAGAGATAGAAGAGAAGCAAGAAGCTAAGCAGGAGGAGATGTACAATAGAATTGAGGTCAGACTCGAAGGAGTGCAGTAGGCACTACATTCCAGTCGCGCAATCCCCACTGCGCCTCTGTCATTGGGAACACTAGAACTAGGAGATGAGCCAACCCAACTCCACTAGCTCAATGATACAGTCAAATCTCTCCTTCGATGAGCACAAGAGGAAACAACGCAAGCCACCCAAGCTTTGGTACAAGTAAAAAAAGTACTTGTAGAACAACGTCGAGCTTCCGAATAGGAAAAGAGTACTCTCCAAGCGAAGTTTGATGAAAAAAAGTCATAGCTGAAGCAAGGCAAGGACCATTTGCTCGCCAAGCAACTCGAAGTAAATGAATTGGTCAATAGAGCACAACACTCTGTGACTATCGTAGAAGTAAAGGCAGAGGATCAAATCATGAAGCAAGTAGCACAAATTGAAGAAGTGATCCAGCAGCTGCAACAACGCATCACAGAACTAGAACTACGCACTGTGCCCGAGACTTCACAAAAGGTAAAGGACCAAAGAGAAGCAACTTCCAGGAGAACAATTGAAAGGATAAAGGCCCTGACCTTAGAATGCAAGCAATTCATTGATCGCAGTGCCAATACATATGAGAAACTTACTGAGAACCCAGAATTGCAGGCACTAGAGTCATTTCTCTAGGAAGAGAAGAAACACATAGAAACACTATAGGCACAGTTGAAATACTTGACAGTTGTGGAGAGAATGAAGAGATCTCAAGAGCAGCGAACTACCCAACAACAAATCCATACTATCCAAAGTAGAGTTATGGATATAACTCAGAAACTCCAACCTGTGTAAGATAAGGCCTATCAGTTGTTTACAGAGGTAGAAGGCCAAGGAGAAGAACTAGAGCAGGTTAGTACCGTAGTAGAAAAACACTTGGAAGGACCTATGAATGATGCAATCATTCAAGATTTTGCTGAACAAGAGCTTGTAGCACAGCGGCAAGTCAAATCAGTTCGAGCCAAGCTTGAAGCATTCGAAGCAAAACTTCCTACATTAGCGTGACTCGGGATGAGTCACAGGTGAGTGTTGGGGACATGTTGTCCCTTGACCAAGTTTTGAGGGATCTGGTCAAGTTTGACCTATTTTGGGACTTCGACAGCCTGTCGAAGGAGAAGCACAAGGCGAAGTGGAGATCACGGATTTCAGGCCCTTTTTTGGGTCCTTTTTGGGTTTTTGGGATTATGTAACAGGCATGGGATGTCAGCCCATGGGTTTACCCATGTTTAGGCCTAGTTTGTAATATATAAAAATGTCTAGGCAATATAGAGGAGGACGAATGGCTAAGTGCTATATCTATGTGATTGAAGGATTTTAATCTCTGTGCATACTTCGTGAGACTTGTAGAGCTGAGTGCAAGTCATTGTAAGAGGTTGTGGAAGGCTATGTGCCTAGATCTACCGGGGAAGGAGGATCTAGCGAGCTATGCAGATCTCCTGTCCTAGGCGAAGTAGGGTTTTGAGGCATTGTTCTTGTAACCAATTGATTGAATACAATAAAGAAGAAGAGTTGGTGGACGTAGCCCCAGGGTGGGGGTGAACTACATAAACACTGTGTTGTTCTACTTTGTGCTTGTCTTGATATGTTTATAACTTCTTTTTCTAAGTGATTTGATAGAGATAGATAAATATGCTATGCTTTGTGCTAATCATATGTAAGAATGTTAGATCTTATCTATATGAGGGTGCTTAGTGCTTGTTCTACTAGATCTGACCTGTCTTTTTTGATAAAGTACTTAAATACATCAGATATGAGTGAATGATGTGATGCTCTGTTCTATCTGCGCAGTAGTTATTGGTTGAATATTGATTCTAAGGTCTCTGTTAAGTAATATAATCACATATCTTTGTCCCAACTAAGGTTGCAGATACTTGAGTCCTGCAACCACCCCTGCCTCTACCTCAGGTGAGACTTCATCTACTTCGCAGGTGTTGTCGAAAGGGTTGATAGTTAGGGTTTTGTTGGTGCGTTGTTGTAACGTTGAACCATGGGTCTGCCCCTGTGCCAACATTGTTTTTCTGAAAAATATTCTAACATAATCTCTTCTTCAACAAATTCATACCAAAGCCTACCAAAAGCAGGTACATTATTAGAAGCACAAACACCTTGAACAAAGGGTTACCAAGATGAAGTAAACCCATTCAAGGCATTGATTTACAAATCAATGTCCTCCACTATTGTCCCTATGGGAGACAACTAATATTTCAACTATGTGATATTGGTTAGGTATCTAACCACTATATCTATGTTATCATGTAGATAACTAAAAGCTAGTTCTTTAAGAGAATGCTCCTAGAGATACTCACAATATGGTATAATCCAACCAACGCATCATACATCTCCTTGTTGATCTTCTTCTTTGAAACGTGGGTGATCAAATGATCATTCCATCACATCAATAATTATTCTCATTATGTTGTCCTCCTTATTATGCATAACCAAATCTTTTGTATTAGTAGGTGTAATGATATCATTCTCAATATTGTCCCAAAGCTCGGGCTCTTGCAATAACATTTTCAATCTACACTTCGAATGATCTAGGTGGATCTTGGTGGCCATCCATATTTTACACTTAACATTTTGAAGCCCATGGTTTTGATAAACCATTATATTCACCCTTTTGATGGGGAATGTAATGTAATGCCATCTCCATTTGCTAATTACAACCATCAATTAACGATTTCCTAGTGGTCTTATGTACATGCCTACATCGTTAATGCACTAGGTCCCACCAGAACTCCACAATTAAGTGTGCTTGGGATAGATTAGTACTAGGATGGGGACCTCCGAGGAAGTCCTGGTGTTTTACATGCCTATGACAATTTGTAAACTTAGACGAATTTATCCCACATGCATCATGGGAATTATTCTCCTCTCACTCTCTCATATATAATCGAGGTGAAGGAGGTCCTTTGAACATGCAATGGAGTGTGATGTAATGGTTATTTTGAATGAACGTAGTCAACATTTATTTCTCTTGAGAGATAAGATACCACCATTCTAGCCAATTTGTGCTCTACTATATTTTGTTATTCATTAATAGAAGTTGGGTTTGACTATATTTTTGTTTTCTTTGCTATATTTTCGTTTGTATATCATTTTTTTCTCAATATAATCCAGATCAATGGTATCAAAGCAATTTTTTCCTTTCTATTTATCAATGCATGTCCCTAACAAGGTCAAGGTATAAGAATTTGGGTCTCGAGCTAGTTTCTCTTGGAGACGACCAATCTCTCCAGCCCAAACAACCTCCCATGGCGGAAGAAAAGGGAAATGAAAAAGCAAGAGATCCTTTAATTATGTTTCTCAAGGAAGCCATCACACGACAAAGGAATGGGATGATGGAAATATTTTCTCATATCTTGCAATGACTACTGATGGAGGCTGAGGCATATTCGACAAGTAGCCATTTTGGAGGTATGCCACCCTTAAAGGTACAAGTCAATTTTGATATCGCCTTATTTGAATGCCAAATAGATGTAGATTCTCTAGAAAAATGGTTGAATATGCTAGAAGTTTATTACTTTGTCCAAAAGTTTTTTGATGGTGAAAATATCACCTTCACACTGCTTAAATCCCTTCCCCATGTCAGATCTTGGTGGGAAGGTTACTAGGAGAGGCACATCGTAGATGAATCTACACAATTCAGAAGAGAACCCACCTGGGTGGCCTTTGTGGATGCCCTCAAGGAGGATTTATACACTATTGGAAGCTATGATGACCAATATATGAGATGGATGGATCTACATCAGAAAAGAGACCATAAAGTTCTAGAGTATACCAACATCTTCCATACCTTGCGCTCAAAGTTGGGTATTTAAGATTCATAAAGAAACATGGTTTTGAAATAATGCAGTGGCCTACACAGGTGTTGTTGGTTTACTATTTCCCTTCTCGGGTTGTCTGAGTTATTGAACCATGGTTCATGTCATTCGAGGTTCCAACAAAGCCTCTAAAACTATCATCCCTCCTAGTAATCCAAAAGGCAACACAACACCCGGAAGGTACTATGTAGTCTCATCCGAGATAGCTTTAAATGGGTGACTGTAAGACTCAGGTGTTTACAGCCTAGGACAGAGTAGGGGATAGGGGTTTCTTGATTAAAGCTAGGTACCATGAGCTGTAAGGTAAACTACTTATCCCTTGAAGTCACATACGTATATTTCATAGTTTAATTCCAACATAGTATAAACAGATTCATAACAATGTGCTAACTCATTCATCAAGCTTAAGCATTCATTTATGAAAGAAAAAAGAGACATGCATACATTCAACATATTACACGAGTATAACTGTGGTTCACCCCCTCCCGGGCTACGTCCACAAAGATTTGGCTCTTGGCTCTTTTATTATGGCAATTTTGCATTCCTGGTGCCAGGCGCTTACAAATCTCCACAAAACTAGGTAAGATCTATGTGAGGCAAGCTAGATCGCACCAGGATCTATAGCTCGCGGTCTAATCCTCATATCTACCTTCCCTCGTATCTTCTTTTCTCAACAACTTACAAAATCGGTTCATACAGCTAAAAACATTACATATCGCCTACGTTCCTGCATGGTTACAGTCTCCAAAACTTAACTCCAAATCCTAACAACCCTCAACAACAATAATAACACTAACAAAAACTAACAATTCACTACCTGATACTTCCCAACCCTCTATAATACTTTCATATCTATATTTATACATTTTAGTCTCTTCATCCTTTTACATAATATTACCAAAACCCTAACCCTTCTCACATTAGGTATTTCTCCCATGCATGTGTTGTTCTTCCTCCAACTATTTCTTTCCTTTGTGTGCACTTTCTTGCATACATACGTGCTATTATTTTGCCAATTGTTACTTCAGTTTTCTGCACTCTTTCTTTCCCACGATCGTTCTTCTTTCCCCTTTGACCTGGTGCCAACAGGCCCCCAACACTGACATGTGACTCGTCCCGAGTCACCTAATTTCTTTGTGCTTCCTCGATCTCCTTGGTGATCGTCTGGAACTGTTCTTGCAACTCTGTTTCTTTTGTCAGTGCCTGTGCGGTTTTATCCTTGATGGTGTTCACTGTCTGAGCTACCACTTCCTCGCTTATCAGTCCTGTGCATTCTAGCTGAGTTTGTGTTATCTGTTTTCTAGCTTCTTCTACATGTGCAAGTACTTTTTCTACCCATTCCTTCAACGGTTCTGTTTGAGCTTAACGCTCCTATTTCTGTGTTTGCATGGTGATAAGTTCTGCCTGTATCTTCTTCAACTCTTGCATTCCCTTGACTTGTTATGGAATTGGTATGGTCTTCTATCATTGCTTGAGTTCTTGGATCGTTGCATTGATACTCTCCTCCCCCTTGTCCCAGTGTTGGACCTGTGGATCCTCTTCTAGCCTTGTCCAAAGTTGCACTACTTTATCCAACAAGTCGGCTACCATGCTGACCTATTTTTCTAGCTCCTACAATTGCATTGTTGCTTCCTACTTCCTTTGCTCCTTCACTACTAGTGGAGTTGTCAGTCTAATGTTTCCACAGAGAGTCTCAATCTCCTTCTGATACTGATAAATTACCTGCGCAATCTAGTCGATCTTTTCTGCAGCTGGGAGTTCATTTCCTTGCACAGTAGTTGGAAGTTTCCCAAAAATTTCTTCCACTCTATGTTCCAGCTCATTTCTATGTTCTTTCTCCTCCTTAGTTTTAGATTTGGCATGTGCACAAATTGTTTCCAGTGCTTCTCGTTTCTTTGTTGCTTGTTGTAGCTCGACTAAGTTTTTATGTGCTTGCGATTGCATCTCATGGTCGACACTAACCTATAGTTTGTGTAATTCTCTTGATGGCATCCATGTCAAGACCAATTGGATATGATCCAAATCCTTCAGTGGTGTCTGTCCCACAATTTCATCCATTCGTAGCATGCTAAGATTTATTTAGACCATGGAATGTATGTGTGGCATCGGAAGAACTGGGTCACTTTATTCTACCTCCACCCTTTCTATGGTCTGTGTGGTCGATGGCTCTATGCCTCTACTACTACTCATGATCTAGGCTTCCCCAAATTTATTAAGGAGCTATCCCATTTCTGTCAGTTCCTTCTGCAGTTTATCCCTATGGTGTGTGGCATGATCGAAATCCTCTGTGAGGTAGTCTTGGAACATTCTAGCAATCATCTCTCCATAATCCTCCGTGATTGTGTAGTCCGGTGGTGGTCGTTGTGTCTTTGTTTTATTACGCGCACTTGCATCTTATACTGTTGGTCTCTTAGTTCCCCCTGGTTCCTGTGTGATGGGATTTGATGCGGTTTTCTATGCTCCCTCAGTTGTCCATTGGTCGGCTGAGTGGTTTATGTCCTCCCCTTTTGGGTCCCTGGCTTCTCTAAGTCATCGTCTACCTGAGTCGACTTGGTTTGGATCGTTCTTCGTTTCTTGGGTACTGGGATTTGTTGAGGCTGTGTTTCCGCCTGCACAACCCCTCCTTCTGTTGTTTGTCCTGATACTTCTATGGGTATGGTTGGAATCCTCCATTCATCAGGCCATTCGCTGATGACCATGTCGATATCTCCATCGGTGACTCAGTAGCGCATTTGTAGCCACTGTTTATCCAGCTCCTTCCTTGGTTGTATCCACATGTCTTTTTGCCTAGCCCAGAAATTGGCGATGCCCCCGTATCGTGCGATAACCTTTGGTGTTATTCTCCATACTCGGCTAATGGCTTCCTGTATCTCCCATAGGTAATCTTCAAATACGATTCCATTCTCCTTCTTGTGCTTGGCTAGTGGCACGGATCTCAGGACACGATATCTTGCTCCTCCTAGTTGTGGTGTGGTACAAAAGACGACGTGTTCCGGTTCTCGCCATCCCATGAAAGCTATGAGAGTGATCAGCCATGAGTAATGAAATTTCGTACTTGCATCCTGTGCGTCTTTGCAGTCTACTTGGAACAAGTTTGATAGGTATGGCACCCAGCTCATGGAGGTGCCTTCTGCGCACTGAGCTGCAATAGCAATGACTCCTACTGATACTTCGTCTTTGCAACATTTTCTTAGCAGTTTCTAGGGTAAGATATTTGCACCCAATTGCATCACGACATTGTTAATCTGTTTGATTATAATGCCTCTTGTTCCCCTATCGGTGCCATATTTCTTCTTCATCTCTTCTGCTAATGGTTTTTCCTTGGACTTATCGTTCAGAATCAACGTGAGATACATACCCGCTATGGGTAGGCCTATTATCTATGTGATAAGTTCGACAGTTATGGGGATGGGTTTGTCTTGCCATACATCCCCTCCATGTGTAACTGCTAACAATTTATTGATGCATGCCGACGCATATTGGCCTATGCCAAAGTGTGGCATCTTCAACAATCCTAGAATTCCTATTTTGTCCAGTTCAGTTGCCCACTGGTGTGGCTGAGTGATGGTTTCTCCAAGTTGGTTCACAACTACTTTCTACATAAAGACTTGTGGTGCAAGCTCTGGATATTTGGTTTCATATGCTACGTCATGGTCAAAATACTTGAGCTTCCCAATGTGACCCAATAGCCATGGGTCCACCTTTACTCCCTTTGGTATGCGAGGTATCACAATCTCTGTAGCCGGTTTCTTTTGAGGTGAGCTCAGTATCTAAACTCGGTCATCCTGCTATGTTGGCCGGCTCAAAGTTCCAACAATTCCTGACTGTTCCCCTATCATCCACTCTGGCCATGCCCAGGTAGTTCCAATGGTCTCCTTGGTTGGGTGACTTAAGCCAGGTGCTTGCGTCTCGTTTGGTTTCTCCTCTGATCCTAGATGTTGTGTCGTTCCATTCACTTCCACGGTTGCTTCAATATGTTCCGATGCTATTTCCTGGTGGGTTTCTTCTTCTTTGTTCTGAGGCTTGTGCACCGCTACTGGTGTATCCTGTTCCATGGCCTCTATTTGTGGTTGAAAAATATCCTCTAGTATTGGTATGGACTTTGTTGGGATTTCCTTTAGCGACAGGATTTCCTCGATATCGATGATCTCTGGTGGTTGTTTCTCGTTTTCTTCCAGTGGTCCTCGTGACCTAGTCTTAATCCTGGTTGATTTGGCTGTTTGGCCTGGTTCTACGAGCTTCAGTGGTGCCATAATGGTGTCTGTTGAATATTTGTTGAGTTCGAGTGGCTTCGGTGAGCTCTATGGTTTCACTCTGTTCATTCTAGTTGTTGTTGCTCTTTTTTTGTTCTCCTTTCGTGAATAGGCTAACTGCTTCTGTGCTCATGTGTTGTATGGGCTCATCATGAAGCTTGTCGAGGATGCTTCCTCCATCATGCGATTAATGCACCATAATTGTGGGTTCAATGCATCCATGGTGGTTTCAAACTTGCCATTACGCCTACTCTTCCGTCTCCAGTTGGCACGTTTAATGTGACATCCCATCCATCCTTGCCTTGATTTAACTCTGCCTAATGTTGTCCTGTCAGCCTACTTTTGCCGACTTTCCTTTTCCCGCTTGTTTCCTTTTTCAATATGGTTGTTATCGTTTCCCTTGTTGGCTTCATGTTTCATGTTTTGTGTGTGTGTGTGTTTTTTTTTACTGTGTGTTGGGTGGTCGACTATCCTTGTACAACTTCAGCCGGCTCCCATCAATCATTCCTCTGAGGTCTGCACTTGCTATATCTCTTAACTATACAACTCCTCCGTTCGTGACAGATTTTACCTCGTATGGTCCTAGCCAATGCATTCTGAGCTTTCCTAGGTGCTGCAAGGATTTATTGTCATATAGCAATACTAGATCTCCTTCCTTGAACGTCTTCCTCTTGATGTGGTGGTCGTGCCAAGATTTGTCTCTTGCTTTTCATACTTGTTGGTGGAATCCTGCCAAGATTCAGTCTTCCTCCATCAATAGTAACTGATTCAGTATTTCTTGTACTACACCGCGTTCTGTCATGTGTGTGATAGTTGCTACACGTATACTGGGTATTAAAAATTCTAACGGTGCTACTGCTTCTTGACCATAGACTAGTTCGAATGGTGTGTGTCCTATCAACTTTTTGCAAGTGGTTCTATACACCCATAACACTGCTGGTACCTTGAGGTCCCAATTGTCCCTGTTGACATTACATATCTTTGTCAAGGCGTTCTATAGAATTTTGTGGAAGGCTTCTACCGTGCCATTTGCCCGTGGATGATACGGTGTGCTTTTTTGGTGATGAACTTCAAACTCTTCGAGCATCGCTCAGATGGTGCTATTTATGATGTGCATTCATTTGTTGCTCATCAAAATTCTTGGGCACCCAAATCTAGTAATTACCTGTTCAAACAGAAAGTGTGTAGCTGTCTCTGCACTGCAATATTTTACTGGTGCGGATTCCACCCATCTCGTTAGGTATTCTGTTGTGGTGATAATATATCTCGCCCTCATTCTTTTGGATGGTGGGTTAATGGGTCCCACAAATTCTATTTCCCATTTGTCGAATGCCTGAAGTGTCACTTGCGGTCGTAGTGGCATCTCGTCCCTTCTGTTGGGTTTGCCTACCCTTTGAAAGACATCACATTGCTAACAATACTCTTTCGAGTCTCCGTGGATCATTGGCCACCATAATCCTGCACGTAATACCTTCTGTGCGGTAGCTTTTCCTGCATAATTCCCTCCTGCTATTCCCTCATGGGCTTCTGCTAAAATTCTTGGTCGTTCGTGGTCTAGTATGTATCTTCGTAAGATGTTATCTGCACCCATATTGTATAGACATCCTACGATCAATTGATAGTCAGCTGCACAGACTACTAGGTTCTTCTTCTGCGCAGTGGTATATTCTTGCGGCACAGTACCTGTGCTCAAGTACTGGATGATCTCTACAAAGTAATCATCAACAATATGTACTGAGAATAGCTATGCATCTAGAAAATTGTCTTCTAAATTCATTGGTTCCTCTCCGTTTGTGACCCTCGATAGGTGGTCAGGTCCTGCATTCAGTTTTCCTGGTTTAACTATTACCTCAAAGTCAAATTCTTGAAATAGAAATAACCATCGATAGATTCTCCCCCCAACAGTGGCTTGTTGACTAGGTATTTCAGGGCTGAGTGATCTGTAAACATTTTAAAGTGTTTTCCCAATAGGTAATGTCTGTATTTCTGTAGTGCATAAACCATAGCTAGGCCTTCTCTTTCTGTCGTGTTATAATTCTGTTCTGAGTCTAATAATGTTCTGCTTGCAAATTCTATCGGGTGATCCAAGGCTCCTGCTCCTGGTTGCACTAAGATAACTCCAAGTGCTATTGCTGATGCATCTACATGTACATGGAATGCCTTCTCCCAATCTGGAAATACCAATATTGGTGCATTGACCATATTTTCCTTTAGGGTATCCAGACCGTGTTGGCACTCATCATTCCATTGATACTTTGTATCCTTCCTTAATAGTTTTTCCATTGGCGCTATAATCTTCATGTAGCCTTTGATGAATTTACTGTAATATCCCGTATGTCCTAGCGTTGCTCTTAGTTGGCAGACTATTTTTGGTGCTGGTAGGTTAACAATGACTGTGATTTTGGTTGGATCCACTAGCAAACCCTGTTTGCATACTATGTGTCCCAATAGTATCCCAAATGGTGTTCCAAATATGAATTTCTTGATATTCAGTGATATCTGGCACTGTCTGCATCGTTCTAAGATCAGTCGTAAAACTTCCACATGGTTTTTTAGTAATCTATACACTTTTCAATCATCTGGGTATACTTCGAGGAATTGATGGATGAATTCCTTAAATTCTGCGATGACCACTCTAGAAAATATCGCAGGTGCATTCTTTAGTCTGAGCGACATGATTGTATACTGATAAGATCCCCATTATGTCATGAACGTGGTCTTGTGTCTATCCTCCTGTTCTATCTTAACATGATAATATCCTGAGAATTCATCGGTGAATAAGTAGGCTTCATGGCCTCCTACGTTCTCGAGTACTTCATTCGTGAATGGTGTGGGGAATGGGTCATGTAAGCATGCCTCGTTCAACTTCCTCAAGTCGATGCATATCCTGATCCATCTTCCCTATTTCTTTTCCTGTACTACCATCGGGATTATCCATTCTGATTCTTCGACTGGTTCGATGATGCCGGCCTCGAGCATCCTGTCGATCTCATCTTTGACTTTCTGTTTATATATGGGGCTCAATCTATATTTTCATTGTTTAATGGGTCTCACATCCGTTCTGAGTGGTATCTTCATTTCTCCTAATTCTCTGGCTATGCCTTTCATCTCTGTAAAGGTTGTGGGAAAAAGGTCGCTACATTCACGCAACAATTCTGTGATGCTTTCTAGTGTTTGTTTGTCCCAGTAATCTCCAATGCTAACCATTTTGGGCTGCTCGATGGTCCCTATGTTAACCTTGTTTATCTTGATTGGAGCAGAGATGACCTTTGAATCTAAGGGTGGTCCTTCCACATATCTCTCACCTTCGACTTCCTCGATCTAAATATTACGCAGATCATCTTCATCCGGTGCTTCCTCCTATACGTGGTAGCATGACAGTAGATCCTTGGCTATCTTCTTATTTCACTGCTGTACCTCTGTGATAGCTTCCACTTCCGGTTCTTCATTGAATATGACGTCTCTAATCCGTTTTAGGGCTGCGTCTATGTTGGGGTTCTCATGCTCGAATGAGAAAGTGACTGTAAAGTTCTGTTGGAGTGTCGCCCATGTCTTGGTTCCTTTACACATTTCTTGGTCCGTATACCAATTCAATGGTATGCCTTCTAAAGTATGAATGAAGTGGTGAGACCATTCCTCCGGTGGTGTCATTTTCCACAATGTTTTACACGCCTCCAAGTGTTCTGCTGGTCTGCCTAGTCTGTCATATTTCTGTTGTTTGTTACCTGTCTATTCTATGCCAAACCTTATGCACAGTAATCGCTTACATTGGTACCAATATGTGATAGTCACTTTGTGTGCACCCCACCACCTTGCGGGTGTAGCCTTTAGTTCTAAATCCAGTGCTAGCAATATCTGGTTTTCTAATACTTCATCTTCATATTGTGTCAAGAAAGTTTCCAAATCATTTAGCCCGTGAAAACTGGGTGGTTCTCTGATTTCTGTGCCAATCCACCTTATTGCACGGTTTATTCTAGCACACCTTCTTGTGGATACTCCGTGTAGTATTTATTGCCAGTTTTCTAACCCGGTGTCTGATTCTGTTGTACATGAAGTAATGCTCTACCAATTGAGTACCCCATCTGTAGTTGGGTTTATATAGTTCGCATCGCGCGCAGTTGTTCTATACAACTAGTCGATCTCTTCTAAATCCATACAAGTGGGTTCTACGAACCTCTCTCTTTCTGATGGGTCAAGTGGGGATATGACCGTATAGTCCCCCAACTCAAATGCCATTTTTCTGGTTTTTAAGTTAATTATGGCCTGGTTGTCGAACGTACAATCTAGACCAAGTAGCATCGGGTAAGGTGTTGTGACGTCAAATATTTCGATGACTTCAAAGTCTTCCTTAGTGCACATACCATCCAGATCTGTTGTCACTCCTTTTAGTCTACCTATTGGTAGAACTCTATGTTGATTTGCTAGCTTTAATTGAACAGTTGAGTATCCCAGTGTAGGTTCTCCTATGCATTGCCATGTAGCAATTGGTAGTACATTCACTTCAGATCCTAGATCTAGTATCACATCTCCCATATTGAAATCCCCAATGTTAGAATTTAGTCTAAATTCGAAATTTCTTCTTCTTCTTGTATGTAGGAGGTTGATGATTTTCAATTATGGCTTTTGTTCCATCTCACTGCTACATTTTTCTAGGATGTTTTGCAATATTTTGACAGATGAAGGATCACTTAAGATTTTTATGCATGATTGCAAAAAGTCTTTGATAGTACTTACTTGTTCCTTGGGTTGTATTCTATTGGTATGGTCCAGTGATGGCGACATTCCATATTTCAGAGCTCCCTTGCTCTGCTTTGCAGTGGACGCAATGTTCTCCTTCTAGAATTCTTGTCAGGCTTCTTTAAATATCTCCTTCTCCTTATGCACGTTGAACTGCATCTTGGGGTCAGTGTTCTTATTTACCCATTGGTTCTACACTGGTTCCTGTCGAACTGTGTCATTTCCTATTTTCCTTCCTCCTCGAGTGACTATGTTTATGTTCCGTGCATCATCCCTTGCTTCGGCTGAAATCCACTGAACATTCTGGTTATTTCAATTCCTTTCTTCCTGGATCTTTACAAGTAATGTCGGACATTCCTACGCAACGTGGTCCGATGCGCGACAATACATACAAGTCATTGGTGGTAGTGGGCACTCCCGTGCATAATGTCCTAGTTGCTAGCAATTGTGACATGTGATTGGTCCTTTACCACGTTCGAAACCTCCTCTGACTTGTCCTGCTCCTCTATATGCTGCGCAATCACCTCACGACGTGTTATACTATGGTCCCTGATTATACTATGTGGTATTATACTGGGGATGTGTCAGGTTGTACTATGGCTGCGCATTATTGTACGACTGCGACGCGGTATTATAATGTTGTTGCACAGTGTTGTATGGGGATGGGGCTTGAGTGAACTGTGGTACTGCTTTCCCAGTCATCATTTGTGCCTGTACCCTATATGCGTCCAATGTTCTTTCCCGCATCAACTCCATAGTTCTGCAATCTTTGTCATCATGGTTGACTGACTTGCAAAAGGTGCAATATGAGTTCTTTGGGACTGTTTGGTATTTATGCATCATCATGCAGTGGTAAGGGTCATGACCTGGTTTATTTCATATTTCGCACCATAATCCTACCTGTGGTAGTGGGTTTGGCATCCCTGTCGCCATATTCTATGCGAATGTTGGGCATTCATTCTTATGGTGTCCTTCCGTCCTGTAGGTAGTGCACCAAACGACTTCTCGTTTGTCCTTGTTCTTATTCTGGTTCAGCTGAAATGTTAATTTCTTCAGATCCTCATTCAGTTCTTCAATAGCCAGGTTCGTCTACTGGTACTAATTCTCTTCCAATTGCAAGGCTGCCTGCAGAGCCTCTACCTGCGTTGGAAACTTCTGTTGTCATAATGGATATTTTAAGTGTGGGAGTAGTGAGTTGACAAATAGGTGTCGATGCTGCATATCGATCATAAGGTATTTTAACTTTTCTTTTAATTGCTTGAATATTTGATAATCTCCCATACTGATTCTCCTAGTTTCTATCTTATTTCAATAATCTCATTCATGTATTGATCCTTTGAGCTCGGCTTCTAGAACTCAATTATCAATAGTTTCTTAATTTCGTCCAATGTCCTTGTCATTCCAGGAACATTGTTCGTGTCTAGACTCATGTACCAGTCTAGTGCTCGGTCTCTTAGCATGATCGCTAGCTGCACGAGTTTGGTTTGTTCATTAGTGATCTGCTTTGCTTCCCAGATCTTTTCACAAATGAATAGATTCTTCTCAGGTTCTTTTGTTGCTTTTCCTCGAAACTCTGGTAATCTGATAGTAGGATCATGTCCTACCATTCCAAATATTGAGCTACTTCCTCCTCCACGCGGTGTAGATACTTGACTAAGGTTTCCTGAACTGGATCCTCCAGTTGTTGTCCTTGTATAGATGTATTTCCTGCTGTCAGACTTCCTCTTAAATTTGGTTGTCTAAATGATGGTGTTCTCTTTGGTGTATTGGTCGCACATGGGTTTATGGGTTCCACACTGACATTAATATGAAAGGGATGGTTTCCTTCTCCTCCTATTCTTGGGCCTCTTGTTTTCCTCTCATACGTGGTGCACAAGATTTCCTCAATCTACTCCACATCCCGAAGATCCTCTACCTCTTCTTCATCGCTTGCTAAGACCTCCCTCTCGGATACGACTCTCTTCTTGGTATTCACCTTATATTGGTAGGGTGCACCACTACGCGTCATTCCTGATGATGCCAAGATCTACTTAAGCTGGTCATCATCCATCAATATCGGGTCCAAGGGTTCCTCCTCCTTCTTCTCTTTATCCTACTCTCCTTCCATTCCTCCTCTCTCTGTTAGTTCTTCCCCCCTTCCCCCATGCACGTAGGGAAGTCTATATGTCTGATTCCATTGTCATTACATCTTTGTTATATAGAAATATATTGATAGAAGTATATAGTGATTGAATGTACCTTCCTCTGGGTCCTCGTAGGAATTCTTTCTCGGTTGCGTTATATGACTTTGCTGTGTCTACCACAAATTCTGTGATAAATCCTGCTACAATACTGTCAAGACAAAAGTCAACTGCACGGGTAAAATTGTTGGTCACCTACTGCAGCTGCTGGATCTATACTAGAGTCCAATCTAGCTGTCGAATCTGGTTTGTCGCATGGTTATCCTTTAACCATAAGATCCACTCCTATAGTAGATGCGAAAAATCACAGAAAAAGACTTCATGTAAATTCGTAAATACGTATTTATCCAGGTATTTACATGGTGTGATCCTGGGGTTTCTATTGTCTTTCTGTGAAAACTCTAGCTCTTTAGTTCTCAACCAGCCCTCGATTCTTCTCTCGTGGGGTGCCAAGGTCTCAACATTCCCTTCTAACGGTTCATTTCTCTCCTGTTCCTCTCCTTCAGTTCTTATTCATTCTATCTCATCTACTCAGTCCTCTCTTGTTCCTCTTAACATGGCAACAAAACCATTTGTTGGTTTACTATTTCCCTTCTTGGGTTGTTTGAGTTATTGACCCAAGGTTCATGTCATTCAGGGTTCCAACAAAGCCTCTAAAACTATCGTCCCTCCTAGTAATCCAGAAGGAAACACAACACCTGGAAGGTACTGTGCAGTCTCACCTGAGATAACTTTAAATGGGTGACAGTAAGACTCAAGTGTTTACAACCTAGGACATAGTAGGGGATAGGGGTTTCTTGATTAAATCCAGGTACCATGAGCTATACGGTAAACTACTTATCCCTTTAAGTCACATACGTATATTTCATAGTTTAATTCCAGCAGCGTATAAACATATTCATAACAATGTGCTAACTCATTCATCAAGCTTAACCATTCATTGTTGAAATAAAGAAGAGACATGCATACATTCAACATATTACACGAGTATTACCGTGGTTCACCCCCTCCCAAGCTACGTCCACAAATATTTGGCTCTTGGATATTTTATTATGGCAGTTCTTCATTCTTGGTGCCACGTGCTTACAATTCTCCACAAAACTGGGTAAGATCTATGTGAGGCAAACTAGATCGCAAAAGGCTCTACAACCTGTGGTCTAATCCTCAGATCTACCTTCCCTCGTATCTTCTTTGCTCAACAACTTACAAAATCGGTTCATACAACTAAAAAAATTACATATCACCTACACTTATGCATGGTTACAATCTCCAAAACTTAACTCAAAACCCTAACAACCCTCAACAACAATAATAACACTAACAACAACTAACAATTCACTACCTGATACTTCCCAACCCTCTATAATACTTTCGTATATATATTTATACATTTCAGGATCTTCATCCTTTTACATAATATTACCAAAACCCTAACCCTTCTTACGTTAGGTATTTTTCCCATGTGCATGTTGTTCTGCCTTCGGCTGTCGCTTTCCTTTGTGGCTTTCTTGCATGCGTGCGTGTTGTTTTTTTGCCAGTTGTTAATTCAGTTTTCTGCATGCTTTCTTTCCCATGATCGTTCTTATTTCCCCTTCGTCCTGGTGCCAACAGGTGCATCCAAACAAAGATAGATTTCTTGGACATCTCTTCACTACGAGCTTCTTATCAATATGCTGTCAAAATTGAATAGAAATTTAAGTAGCAAAATAAGAGATAGTTTGGGTGTGAAAATATGCAACAATAGAAGCATGGAAAATGTGTCCCTAACTCATAGAACAAGGGAAAGATAAAGGAAGGAAAACCTCAAGACAACCATTCCAAGACACATGCAAAGAAGGGTAACAAGAAGATGAAGAAGGACACTGGAAAGTGGTGCAAGTTCCACAAAATCCCCTGGCACAACACTTATGAATGTCACTCGAAACAATCATTATTGGACAAGATTAAAGAAAAGGAGTTAGACCCTAACTCATACTTTGATTTAGAACATAGAAAGAATATCATTGATGCAGAACCTAGTGCTACCATTTGAACAACAAATATCCAACAAGACGAGTTGGAGGAGCTTGAGGAGGGGGAGTGCATCTTCCATTCAAAAATGTGGATGAAGGGGACCCCACTACATTTCATTTTTGATAGCAGGAGCTAGAGGAAATTGATATTGGCCGAGGTCATCAAGGGATTGAAGATGTCAGCATTGCCACACCCTCAATGACACACCATTGGTTGGTTGAGCTAGGAAAAAGACCTTGACATCAACCAATAGTGTTGCCTTCCCTACGACATCAATCCCTTCAAATATGAGGTACTATGTGAAGTTTCCCTACTTGAAGTCTTTGATGTTCTTTTATAACAACCATATATGTGGAAACATCATGCTATTTACGAGTCTTGGCCCCGTAGTGTCATTGTTACTCTGGGGGGTCAGCTCTACAAGATACCAGAGGTAGTTATGACTACTTCCATTTCATTGATCTTGATAAAACAATGCCACAAACTAATGTCTCAGACCCACGATGAAGTCACCTTATTAACCAATATTCTATCACGTTCATTCATAAAGGGTGTTTTTAAATTATAAATAATAGAGTCAATATATTGCAGGTGTTGGGGGCGGGGGGCAGTATGTAGGGTATGGGGGGATTTATAGGTAATGGGGGGTATAAAAAGGGGTAATTTTGGGAAAAATATGAGATATATAGTGTTGGCACAGGGGAAGCCCAGGGTTCAACGCTACAACGACGCACCGACAAAGCCCTAACTATCAGCCCTTTCGGCAACACCTGTGAAGCAGATGAAGTCTCACCCAAGGTAGAGGCAAGGGTGGTTGCAAGACTCAGGTGTCTGCAACCTTAGCTGGGACATAGATATGTGATTGTACTACTTAATAAATCACTCAGCACCACCAGTTCCTCAATATATAATCATTAATCACATCGCTAATAAAATAGGGTTTCGCAACATTCACACTGTTATAACATACTTAAGCACTTAACATCAATAGATAAGTTAGATCTATCAGATCAAGCACTAAGCACATTCATATGGATCAGATCTAATATTCTCACATATCATTAGCACTAGGCATAAGCAAATCTATCTAATCATCTTAAAGCACTTAGCAAAAGAAGACATAAACACATTAAGACAAGCACAAAGCAAGACAACACGAACTTTACGTGGTTCACCCCCACCCTGGGGCTACGCCCACCAACTCTTCTTCTTTATTGTCTTCAATCAATCGGTTACAAGCACAAAGCCATCAAAACCCTTACTCCGCATAGGACAGAAGATCTGCGCAGCTTGCTAGATCCTTCTTCCTTGCATTACAACACTAAGCCTTCTGCTATCTGTTACAACCACTTGCACTTAGCTCTGCAAGTCTCTCATAGTCATGCACAAAGCACTTACAAAACCCTACTTTCACTTAGCATACATCACATAGATGTCGATTCAACTTTGACTCCAACTACTTCTTATATTGCCTATCCTTCTATTTATACATAAAAAAAATAGGCCTAAACATGGGTAAACCCATGGGCCGACATCCCATTCCTGTTACATATTCCTAAAAAGCCAAAAAGGATCCAAAAGTGGGCCGAGATCCCATGATCTCCGCTTTGTCTTATGCTCCTCCTCTGACAGGCTGTCAAAGTCCCAAAATAGGTCACTATGACCAAGAATCTCCCAAAACTTGGTCAAGGGCCAACAGGCCCGCAACACTCACTTGTGACTCATCCTGAGTCACTCTGAACTGACCAGTTCTGCTTCAAAGGCCTCGATCTTGGCTCGAGATTCTTCAACCTGCTGCTATGCTACGACCTCTTTCTCGATGAATTCATGGATCATTGTGTCATTCGCGGGCCCTTCTAGGTGTTGTTCTTCTGCAATGACAACCTGTTCTAGCTATGCTCCTCGACTTTCAACCTCTGTGAATAACTGGCATGCCTTATCTTGTACTGGTTGAAGCCGTTGGGTAACTTCCATCACTTTTCTTTGAATCATATGGATCTACTGCTAGGTTGTGCGTTGCTCATGAGACCTCTTCATTCTGTCTACAACTGACAGAGCTTTCAGCTGCACCTGTAGTGTGTCTGCATGCTGCTTTACTTCTTGGAGCTGTGACTCCAATGCCTATAACTATGGATTCTCGGTGAAGTTTTCATATGTCTGGGCACTACCGTTACTCAGCTACATGCACTCCAAGGCAATATATTTTAATATGTCAACTGCACTGCAGGCAATTTCTTCCCTTAGGTCTCTTACATCTTGAGGGGTCTCGGGCACAGTGCGGAGCTCCAAGTCTGCTATGTGTTGTTGGAGCTACTGGATTACCTCTTCAAGTTGTGCCACCTATTGTGGAAGTTGTTCTTCGGCCTTTACTTTGATGACTATCACAGAGCGAAGTGCTCTGTGAACGATTTCCTTTACTTCAAGTTGCTTGGTGAGCAACTATTCCTTTCTTTGTTGTAACTGTGCTTTTTCTTCATCCCACTTCGCTTGCAAAGAAAGCTTGTCCTATTCTGCAACACTGCGTTGCTCCTCAAGGTCTTTCTATACTTGCGCTAAAGAATGGGTGGCTTGTGTTGTCTCTTCCTGAGCTCATCGAAGGTGAGCTTCGAATGTATCAGTGATGCGATGTAGTTGAGCTAGCTCATCACCTAGTTTTGTTGTCCCTGCTGACAGAGGCGCAGTGGAAAATGCACGGCTAAAATGTAATGCCTGTTGCACCCCTTAGAGCTTGTCCTTAATACGACTGAACAACTACTCCTGCTTAACTTCTTTCTTCTCTGCTATCTCCAATGAAGCATCGTTCAGTGCTACGACAATGAAGTCAAAGTCATCTAAGGTGAGGGTGGTCTCAAATTTGGTCCTGGTTGCTTTCACTTTCTTTCGAGATGAGGGTTTCGGTGGGGAAACCTTCCTTTTCTTTGAGGGGTTCTCCTCATTTCTAAGAAGTGTGACCTCACCTTTCTTTTGTTCAACTTTTGTGCCATATATCTCTCTACCATCTCCTCCTTGCTCTGCTGAGAGGGAAGCAGTCTTCATGGATGCACTGTCTAAATCATGGACCTATTCAATCTTCTTTATCTTGCTAGGTCCAGGTGTATCATATACTGCTTCTGGATTGTCTAAGTCAGACATCTCCATAGGGTCTGCTGGAATGAGGAGGTTCGTTGACCAGTCCTTGGTGATCTCCTCCAAGTCCTCCTCCGTCAACTTGTAGTAAGACTGCAACTGTTCCTTGTGTTCGTCAGCTCGCTCTGTGATATAGATGAAATGGCGGTCTGCACCGAACTTCATTAAAGGTCTGAAACGGTGGAGAGTGTTCAGGGTTATACGCGGCTCAAAATGGATGGATGTCTTCAACTAGTTGTAATATGTGTGGAACACGACATTCGACTGCCATTTCTTGTTCATGTTTCTAGAGTACCATAACATACTGAACTTCGTGGCCAGAGGTTCAAAGGGCTCGATGTTCGGGAAGGTCGCACCTTCCGTCATCTCCCATGCGATGAAAGAGATCAGTATAAGAAGCCAGCTGAAGTGGAATTCATATCCTTGATCTTGCGCCTCCTTACAATCCAATTCCAACTAGTTTACTAGGTACTTCACCCAATTCATCTGAAGTCCTTCTACTCACTTGCCTGCCAGGTCGAATACAAAACCAGTGACTTGGGTAGATCGATTATTTCGCACCAACTTTCCTACGATCAATTGGAAGGTGAGGCACACAGCGCCGCTTTGCATAGAAGCTACCTTGTATCCTCGTGTTCCCTTCTCAACATCTTCGTAGGTGTCTTTAATATTCTGCACAAGAGTGTGATCCATGGATTTTCCCGGGTAAAAATTCTGTGGGTCAGGGCCTTTCATGCTTAGCCCTGTGATCCAATTGATCAACGTTGGATCCACTGTGATATAGTGGTTTAACCATAAATATCCACCATGGTAGCAAGACAATAGCAGTTTGACACATGCATTCGCTTCTTGGTGCCTTCCGAAGTGAGGAATCTTCATGAAATTGAGTAGTGTGGATTGCGTGAGGTTCATGGTCCATGACTGGGGAACTATCTTTGAGTTCTTTCCTTTGGTCCTGGTCAGATGCTTATGTGGGGCGAGCATGTTATAGACCTTCCTATCACCGAGGTTGAAGTCACTAAAATTCAACGCTGCAATTTTATCTTGGTCGGAGCTTATCCCCTTCGGGAGGTACGCAGTGACCAAGGCGTACTCAAAATCTATAGGCACAATGTCTCGATTGATTGCGCCACTCAGAGGTGGTATATAGGTGGGTAGTATACTTTGGATTAAATTATCATTTGCGAGATCATCCCTATGCTTAGTTTACTTTTCATCTACTGGCCGAGATGAACCGACTCAAGTAATGGACAGAGAGGCCGACAATCCTCTCTTCGAAGATGCTTGTACACCTGTAGACACTCCTCTCTCTGACATGACTCTTTCAGTCATTAATTCGAGGAGAACTTCCATTACTGATTCTTCAACTACGATGAGATCGTCGGAAATACGCGCTCAGGATTAAAATTATTGGGGTCACGATGAACTTAGATATGACACTAGAAAAAAAAACAATAGCGCAATGATCAATGTATACAATTCACTTAGTCTGTGGGCTCAAACTCTTAGTTATAAAAAGCGTTCTCTGTGCATGGTGCGATGGGTTAAGTAGGAAACTCAACAATAGTTCGCTTGTAATGGGTATGAAGCCTCATTAACTCTTGTTCTGTCCGTTATGGTGCGGTCCAACGGTTTTGTGTCAAGCTGTAAATTATTTTCGATCTGTTCAGGGCGGGAGTCGAACAGATATATTGACCCCAACGGCTATATTGCTTCGCCCTAGCGAAGTACCATGTGTCGTTGTTCTGATATCTTGACGAAGTTCCAATTCCGCAAATTTTCTTTCTACGAAGTTCCCTCTAGAATCTTCTGTAAATTTTCAATCATAGCCCTCCTCTTACTTAGCTTTCTATCCTTCTTTCCAGTGAGCTTTGACTCAGTGGTAATACCTCTTCTTTATCTGGAGTAAGTACTTCAGTCTTCTGTGGGTCTTCTAGTGTTCTTGCAGCTTCGACATCAGGGTCTCTAGTGTCAAATAGCTTCGATCTGTTCTCTTGTTATTCAATCAAGTGTGTGATCCTTCTGGTCATGAAATCTTTTAACTCTTGTTTCTTTTGCTCCAAGACTTCTTCTTATTTCTTTCGTCTAGTTTGATCTCTATCAATCCAAGGTTTTCTTATTAACATGGTAAACGGGCCGTGGTCTTCAACAAATTTAATAATCTCAAAATCTTCCTCCGTCGAAGTTTCATTGACGGTCATAGGTATCTGAGTGAGCCTTCCACACAAGTTTACCAGTTTTCCTCTGAATAACCCTAGTCCTCCTAATGAAGAAATCATAGCATGGCTTCCTATAACTTCCCAACTTCTCTCTGTCATGATATTCACCTATGTTTCCTCATCTAGAACACATTCAATGTCGAAGTCTCCTATTCTTGCTTCAATGTGTTCCTTGTCTTTAAAGATCTTTGATAATTTAATATGTCAGTGATCATTCAAGGTTTCTCTCATCTATAGCAATATTTTCTCTTATTCTTCCTGGGGTTCTGCTATAACCTCTGGAGCTGCCTTAGGGTTTTATTGATTCAAACTCATTCCTTCAAGCTTAACAATCATTCCGGGGCAATCCAACACTTCATGGTCCATAGCTTTGCAACAAAGACAACTAGGTCTTCTCCCAGCGCATTCTTTAGCAAGATGTCCCAGTTTTCGACAACTGTAACAAAGGGTTAATCCTAACTTTCTTTTAAATGATCCCTAGCCTCTTTTGTACTGCGCACTAGGATCATAGGAGCTAGCCTGAAATAAATTCTTTCTAGGATCCTGCATCCATTCGTTAGTCCAAACATTATTTCTATGCATAGGTATAACATATCTTTCACTATTCTTATCAGATCTACTCATATCAAACCTTCTTTCAACTATTAATGCCCTAGTTTTCAAACTAGGACAGACTCTATTAAACATACCTAGATCCATACTCTAGAAACAAAAATTTCCACTTATCTTACTTCTACAGAGCACAAAGATTCCAAATATAAATTTTTTTAACTATTCTTACCTTTATCAGAGCACAGAGCTTGCAGATCTTACCTCTTTTAATAAGAAATTCTCACTTTTACCTTTCTTAGAGCACAAAGCTTTCAGATCTTGCTTATTTCCTTCAGATCCGACCTCCTTTCTTCATATTGAGTTTCCTTCTTTAGAACATATCTCTATAAATCAAGTAGAATACTGTGTGCAGGGCACATATCTACGCACAAAGCTTCCACAATTTCAGGATGAATCTTTGCATAAAGATTCTTCTTTCTCAGTTCCCAACAATCACAGTTTCTGTCCCGGCAACACAACCATTTGTTGGCATAGGGACAAACCCAGGGTTCAACACTACAACAACACACCAACAAAGCCCTAACTACCGGCCCTTTTCGCAACACCTGCAAAGCAGATGAAGTCTCACCCGAGGTAGATGCAGGGGTGGTTGCAAGACTCAGGTGTCTGCAACCTTAGCTGGGACACAAATATGTGATTATACTACTTAATAAAGAACTTAGCACCATCAGTTCCTCAATATATAATCATTAATCACTTCGCTGATAAAACAAGGCTTCACATCATTCACATTGTTATAACGTAATTAAGAAATTAGCATCAATAGATAGGTCAGATCTAGCAGATCAAGCACTAAGCACATTCATATGGATCAGATCTAATATTCTCGCATATCATTAGCACTAGGCATAAGCAGATCTATCTAATCATCTTAAAGAACTTAGCAAAAGAAGACATAAACACATTAAGACAAGCACAAAGCAAGACAACACGACGTTTACATGGTTCACCCCCACCCTAGGGCTACGTCCACCAACTCTTCTTCTTTATTGTCTTCAGTCAATCGGTTACAAGCACAAGGCCATCAAAACCCTTACTCCACACAAGACAGAAGATCTGCACAACTCGCTAGATCCTTATTCCTTGCGTTACAACACTAAGCCTTCCATTGTCTGTTACAACCACTTTCACTTAGCTCTGAAAGTCTCTCATAGTCATGCACAAAGCACTTACAAAACCCTACTTGCACTTAGCATACATCACATAGATGTCGATTCAACTTCGACTCCAAATACTTCTTATATTGCCTATCCTTCTATTTATACATACAAAAATAGGCCTAAACATGGGTAAACCCATGGGACAACATCCCATTCCTGTTACATATTCCCAAAAACCCAAAAAGGATCCAAAAGTGGGCCGATATCTCGTGATCTCTGCTTCGTCTTGCGCTCCTCCTCTAACAGGCTGTCGAAGTCCCAAAATAGGTCACTATGACCAAGAATCTCCCAAAACTTGGTCAAGGGCCAACATATAGTAAAAATAGGGTTTTTTTAATTGGAAAAATGTATTGGGAGGGGGGTTAAACAAAAATATATTGGGAGGTATTTTTCAATATCTGGTGAAATTAGGGGTATTCTTTAATATCCCATGAATGAATGGGTTATTTCAGGTTCATTGAGTGGAGATTGTAGTGTAGCAATAGAGGTAGTGGGAGGGGCCCATAGACCCATAGTGATAATAGTGGAGACCATTCAATGTAAGGTGGACTAGGTCCACTATATTGTTAAATAAGGACCACTATGGTAGTTAGATATAATAAATGTAAGAGGACTTCTTATAAGGTTATGCTTCTAGAATATTCCTCGTCTAGAATATTCTTAGGTAGTTGGTAGAACTATATAAATGGGTTCAAGAAATGTAATGAGAAGTGAAGAGAAGTATGGTATTTGGAGCGGTAGCTCAATAGGAGGATTCCCCCTCCAAGAGGCAAGTGAACATGAGAGGATACCTTCCATAATAGGATCCATTGTATGGTGTTTCCTTACCTCAAGAGTTTTCTTATAAAAAATTGTGGTTCTCCTATATTGTTATCTAAATATTTGTGGTGTTTCTATATGCAAGTATTTGGTTCTTAAGATAGACCCCGTGCTTAGACCAAAATTTTTTCCCTTCTCATTATCTAGTTAGAAGGTGAATAGAAGGCCACTACCACCACCATAACCTCGGCCCAAGACTTTTCTATACAACATAAGCATGCCAACAAGATTGCAGAGGAGCACACATATATTTTTTCACCTACGGGGGTGCCTTTACATTTCCAAGTCAAGCATTCCATTGACTTGGTTCCCGATGCTCCCTTACCCAATGGTCCAATCTATAGATGATCCATTATAGAGAATGGGAATCTTCCATATGTTCAACATAGTTATAATAGAGCCCTTCATGGATCTATTGGCCACAACCCTTTTTAGGTGTGTTTGGGGTTCCAACAATTAACCCCCATTGATATAACTCTTCTTCCCACACCTTCACTGAGAGAGTCCTCCTACACTCAGACCAGGGAAAATCATGTAACCAAATTTGTTGAATAGATCCAACACATCCAACAATGGGCTCATGACATTCTCCAACAGATTAATGCTAAGTACAAGCGAGACAACTACTTCAACAAGGAAATTTCTCAACAAGGTTCAGATTCAACAAAATTTTCCCCATCTCCCAAGGGAACTTGACACAATGGGGACCATTGCTTCCTAAGGGGGGAGGACCAATCTAGGTGAATCTCGGTGGCCATCCACCTTTTCCACTAAATCAACATTTTAGATCCCGTGGTTTTGATAGAACATGGTATTCACCCTTTTGATAGGGAATGCAATGTAATTCCATCTCCATTTGTTAATTACAACCATCATGTAATGATTTCCTAGTGGTCCTATGTACATGATTACAACATTAATGTACCAATCCCATCATAACTCCGCAGTTAAGCATGCTTGGGATAGAGTAGTACTAGGATGGGCGACCTCCCGGGAAGTCCTAGTGGTTTACATGCCTATGGAATTTTGTAAAATTAGACCAATTTATCCCACATGGATCATAGGAATTACTCTCCTCTCACTCTCTTATATAATTGAGGTGAGTGTGGTCCTTTGAGCATGCAATGGAATGTGTTTTAATTCTTATTGTGAATAAGCATAGTCAACATCTCTTTCTCTTAAGAGATAATCTACGACCATTCTAGCCAGTTAGTGTTCTTCAATATTCTATTATTCATTAATATAATTTGAGTTTCATTTTATTTCTGTGTTCCTTGCTATATTTTCGTTTGCATCTCATTTTGTTCTCAATATAATCTAGACCATCCAAGATGTAAAATTGGAAGCACTGCCCAACTTGTCACACTCTATAAGATCGAGTGTAATCATCCCTAGAAATTTGAATCAACTTTAAATAAAAAATGACAACAAATCAAATAGAAACACCCTTCTAATGTTCAAGAAATTCTCCCAAATTGCATTAAGGTTTCACACTCAACAACTAGTAAATGGTCAAGCACCTCTCTTAGGTACAAAACAACTAAAATATAAAATACCTTCTTCACCAAGAGAGCAATTTCTATCAAATTATCTATGATACCATTGTTGATGATTGCAGCTACGTGAGACATTATCTAGGACACAAACTTGAGAGAGAGCCCCTGAGAGGGGTGTGTGGTTCCTATCTAAGATAGAGTTGGAACGTAGAGATGGCCTCCTCCTTATAGAGAGTTGAGAAGAGCTCCAAATGTTTCTCATGTGTAACATAGTGAGAAAGGAGATCTCCAGAGTTGGAAGTGTATGTGGCTGAGCACAAGGTGAATATGTGAAATCCCAAAGTGTTGGGTGCATCATCATGAGACATAGATGAATATGATGTATTATCCTCCTTTGAGCAGAGTGTTGATGATGAAAATCCAGATGAACCTCCTGTGTAATGCAATGGGAAATAAGATCTATTGAGTGGGCATGCCTGTGGACGAGCACAGGTGAACGTGATCCTAGTGGCTGAGCACTAGTGAATAAGTGGTTCTTTTGTGTAATGCAGTGAGCCAAAGATATGGAAATCCCTATGGATATGCCTCTAGTGTCTAATCACTAGTGGGTGTATGATATCCCTTTCTATATTGTTCAAGATTCATACCTGCTTGTAACCCTACTTGTAATGTAAAGGGTATAGGTCGGCCCCACCTTAATGTAATTGATAATTAATGTAAAAGATAATTAATCTGGTTAATATTAATTATATTATGAGAGAGAGAGGTCGACCTTGTTGTGCCAATTGACACTTCTGTTGACAGGTCAAGTCTAATATACGTAAAGGTAAATTCCACATTGAGGAATCATATCTTTTGTGTGAGTTTGGAAATTTTAGAAAGTACATCTTCTTGGGAAAAGTGTGCACCTCTCTTGGGCGCTAGTCTTCTAGGGTTTTGTAAGAACCCTCTTGTGTGCTATGTTTTATTGGTGGTGAAGGTATTTCTCTTGAATAATATAGAAAAGGATTTGGATGGTTTTTCTTCCCTTGTCGAGAAGGGTTTCCCAGGATACTTCTTGTGTACTTGTGCATGGTGTTTCTTCTTGTGATCTTGGTTGCTACAACATAATTGGTTATGGTTTAAGTAAAATGATAAAATGGAATGAAATTCATAATTAAACCTTGTCTATTGAAAAATAAACATGGTATCAGAGCATAGGTATTGAATAACCCATTACACAAACAACTTTCAACCATCCTCTCTCTCTTCTACAGAAATCGTACGACCCTCCTAGGGTTCCCAAAAAATCTGTATGACCTACTCTTCTAGGGGTTTTCAACACTTGGAACTTAGAAGTTGGGGACAAAAAGGGAATATGTGTGTACAACCTCCTTCAAAACATCTCCATCAAGTCTCAAACTGCAATTATGAGCATTTTAACTTTTTGGCCCTGGGGTTTCTAGGGTTTTTCTAATTTCTACAGAAAATTTCAGAATTGTGTTTCTAAAACTCCTTGAAGGAGATATTCAACTTACCAGGGCTATCATATCCTTCAAAGGCTTATTTTTGGCAGTCATAATCCCAACAAAACCTAAAAGTTCTAGCCTATCCTAGCCGTTAGGTTTTCTAGCCTAGTTGACAAGGGTTTGTGAAGAATCCAAAAAAATGAGCAACATCATGATGGGAGGCAAGCTTGATGGTTCAAACAAACTTAGTTCCAGGAAGACAAGACCTCAAATAAATGAAGACATCAACATCTCAAAACTCTCAAGTATGGTCCCTACCAATAATAAAACTTGGTTAATTGATAGTGGTGCCTCCAAGCACATGACCGATCTTAGAGATCACCTAACACATTTCGTTGAGAAAGAGACACATCTACATGTTGTTCTTGGAGATGTTACTAGATATAATGTAAGAGGATTTGGAACTTATACCTTCCAACTAGATTCATATATGAAGCTTCAATTAAAGGAAGTACTATATGTACCCAAAATGAAGAGGAATCTTGTCTCTATTTCTTCCTTGGAAGACAAGGGCTACACGATTACCTTCTCAAAAGGAAGAGTTTTTGCATGGCACAAAGACTCTCATATAAGTTCTACCAAGGTAATTGGTGTCTGAGAAAACAACTTGTACAGATTAACCATCAAACCAATCCAAACCTTGCTACATGACACTATCAACTTGCGTGAGCTATGGCATAAAAGACTTGCTCAGATTCATTATAGAGCTCTTCCAACTCTATGGAAAATGGTAACAAGTCTACCGGAAATACAGATTCAACATAAATGTGTTTGCAAAGGTTGTGCCATTGGAAAAAATGTTAAAGGATCCTTCTCAAGAAGTGACAATAGATCCAAGGAAATCTTGGATTTGATACATTCAAATGTATGTGGGCCAATGAATGTTGCATCTCTGAATGGGTACATATACTATGTACTCTTCATAGATGATCACTCCTGGAAAAATTGGATTTACTTTCTGAAGAACAAGGATGGATTCCTTGCAAAATTTCAAGAATTCAAAGCTCAGGTTGAGAACCAGACCAAAAGAAAAATCAATCTATATTGAAAAATTATGTATGGGATGTTTTTCCAAGACCAGAGGGAAAGTTTGTAGTGACTTCCAAATGGATTTATAAAATCAAACATGCGGTTGATGGAAGCATCAAAAAATACAAAGAAATATTTGTGGCCAGAGGGTTCTCACAAGTAGAGGGAGTTGACTATGATGATAATTTTTCTCTAGTAGCCCGATACACGTCCATCTGCTCTATCATTTCACTAGTTGCTTCCATGGGTTGGGAGATACATTAGATGGATGTAAAGATAACTTTTCTCAATGGTGAAATTGAGGAAGAAGTTTATATCGAGCAGCCAGAAGGATTCGTTGTACATAACAAAAGATATCATGTATGTAGATTAAAGAAAGCCCTATATGGTCTAAAACAAGCACCACATGCTTGGTACGAGAAAATGGATGGATTTATGATGAGATTGGGCTTCAACAAAAGTGTTGTTGATCCAAACTTATATTATCACATTGATGACAATGAGTGTTTGATTTTGGTCGTATATGTGGATGATCTTTTCCTCATTGGTTTAGAGAGACTCATTGATGAATGAAAACAAGCATTGATTGTTGAATTTGAAATGAAGCACTTGGGGTTGATACATTACTTCTTGGGACTAGAAGTATGAAAAAAAAACAGATGGGATTTTCTTGAGTCAAGGAAAATATACTGTGGAGATACTGAAAAAGTTCGGCATGAAAGAATGCAAATCCCTACCCACTCCAATGGTAATGGATTTGAAGAAGATGAGTAATACTAATTCAAGAGATGTATATCCACACTTATACCAACAATTGCTTGGATCACTAATGTATCTAGTTAACACCATACCAGACATTTGCTATGCATTAAATGTTCTTAGCCAGTTTATTATCCAACCGAGACAGACACACTAGATAGCTGCAAAACATGTATTGAGATACTTACGAGGCACAATTGGTTATGGCCTTAGATATGCCTCTAGTGTGGACTTGAGCCTGCAAGGATATGTCGATGTAGATTGGGCAGTAAGAACATTAGATAGAAAAATCACCTCCGGTTGTTGCTTCACTTTAGGGTCTGCCATGGATTCCTGGTGTAGTAGAAAACAAAGCTTTGTGGCATTGAGCACTGCAGAGGCAGAGTACATTGCATTGAGTGTAGCAGTCTATGAAGCAATGTGGCTTCACAAAATTTTGACTAACTTTTTTCGATCATGAGATGGATCATACTACTATTCATTGTGATAACCAGAGTTGTGTAAAGCTCTCCAAGAACCTTGTGTTTCATGACAGATCGAAACACATTGAAATAAAGTATCACTATATCAGAGACATGGTGCAGAGGAAGAAAATACACATGCAATATCTTCCTACTCATGAAAAGATCACATATATCTTCACCAAACCACTTGCTAAGACAAAGTTCGATTATTTTCGTGAGAGACTTGGCCTGGTGGAGAATGTCTCCCTAGCTGAGAGGGAGTGTTGATGATTGCAGCTACATGATACATTCTCCAGGACAGAAACCTAAGAGAGATCCCCTGAGAGGGGTATGTGGTTCCTATCTGAGACAAAGATGAAGTTTAGAGATGGCCTCCTCCTTACAGAGAGTTGAGAAGAGCTCTAGATGATTCTTCTGTGTAACGCAGTGAGAAAGGAGATCTGCAAAGTTGGGCATGCATGTGGTTGAGCACAAGGTGAACGTGTGAAATCCCAAAGTGTGGGGTGCATCATCATGAGACATAGATGAATATGATGTATTAGCCTCCTCTGAGCAAATAGTTGATGACGAAACTCCATATGACTCTCCTATGTAATGCAATGGGAAAGAAGATCTGTTGAGTGGGCATGCCTGTGGACGAGCATAGGTGAACGTGATCCTAGTGGTTGTGCACTAGTGAAGAAGTGGTTCTTCTATGTAATGCAGTGAGCCATAGATATGGACATCCCTATGGATGTGCCCCTAGTGGTTGAGCACTAGTGGGTGTATGAGATCCCTTGCTATATTTTTCAAGAGTCGGACCTGCCTGTAACCCTAATTGTAATGTAAAGGTTACATGTCGAACCCACCTTACTTTAATTGATAATTAATGTAAAATATAATTAATCTGGTGAATATTAATTATGTTATGAGATAGATAGGTTGACCCCGTTGTTCCAATAGACACTTATAATGACAGGTCAAGTCTAATATAAGTAAAGGTAAATTCCCCATTGAGGAATCCTATCTTTTGTGTGAGTTTGGAAATTTCATCAAGTAGATCTTCTTGGGAAAAGTGCACACCTCTCTTGGGTGCTAGTATTCTAGGGTTTGTAAGCACCCTCTTGTGTGCTAGGTTTTCGTGGTGGTGAATGTCTTTGTCTTGAAGAATATAGCAAAGGATTTGGTTGGGTTTTCTTCCCCTGTTGAGAAGGGTTTCCTAGGATAATTCTTGTGTGCTTGTGCATGGTGTTTCTTCTTGTGATATTGGTTGTTGCAACATAATTGGTTATGGTTTAAGTAAAATGATAAAATAGAATGAACTTCATGCTTAAACCTTGTCTATTGAAAAATCAGCAACCATGTGGCAATTTTGAGAATTGCCTCTTAATGAAAATTCAGAAATTTCAACTCAATCTTGAGGTTCCTCAAATATATTTCTTGTGAACTTTCAGCCTTAGCGATGAATCTGAAATACAAATTACAAAAATGTATATTTCACTTCTATCCAACCAGATACACAAGGAACCTCAAGAAAATAAACACCAAACAATTATACTTCAAGGGAAATATTTTTCTAGTCCTTAGGACACAAATCCAAACATATAACATATTTAGAAATTGCTTAATTATAATGGATTGATTATGCCCGTTAATATACCTACTAAGATTCTATATGGTTTCCAAGTCACTTAACAAAATCATCTAGTTGTTCTTTATAAATCTACTTGTCAAACAACCTAGAAACTACTCATTCACCAAAATATTATAAGTCGAAAACCAGATCTACAAGTACACAAAGATTGGATAGCAAAACAAAATACTCTCTCTCTACTCTCTATGTACACAAATCAGATCTACAAGTACATTCAAGGGAAATATTTTTCTAGTCCTTAGNCGCGCGTGCGCGCGAATTGGAGGATCTAAAAGAAACTAATGCTTTGCCAATGTCCTACATAAAGAAACTAAAAATCCCTCTCTCTCTCTCTCTCTCATTGGAGGATCTAAACCACTTCAAGATCACACCATTTTGTTGAATAAGAGAATAGAGATGGCCCAATTGGATGAACCCATTTTAATTTCTATTACATGCTCATCTTTCCATTTGATATCTAACTTAGATTTATGATTATGCTATTATGTTATTCATACAAGTTTTAGTTTGTTTTTCAAAATCTATTTGAGGTGTTGTTGTTTGGTTACGTGCAAGTTTCGTAGTCCATTCAAGAGCCAGTTTCTCCTCTTCTTGTCCAACTACAACCTTGAAGAATATTAGAAGACAAGGAATAGTAAGATTGATATATTCCTCTCACCCCTACTTCCCTCATTTTCGAGGAAGAGATAAAAAAATGCATTATTTTGCATGATAGTAAATAATTCATTGTTTGTTGTATTGTGAGAAAGCAAACCATCCCACAAGAGGAAGAATTGGAATCTATTACAGTCCCATTCCTACCCACAATGGTAGGAGATCGAGTCTAGTTACATGCAAATAAAGAGAGGTATATGATAGTTACAAGTACATACTAAAATATCAAGCTTAAGCTTAAGGTATATGATAGTCCCTCAAGCTTATCAAAAGTTAGGAATTTACAATGCTCTCCAAACCCCAATTAGGGAAACCAAAAGAAGATAGCATCACACCAACTCCTCCTTATAGGAGTCAAACACACTCTCTCTCTCTCTCTCTCTCTCTCTCTCTCTCTCTCTATGAAGTTACAAGTACATACTAAAAGCGTATCCCAAGATGGTATATGGTAGTCCCTCAAGCTTATCAAAAGTTAGGACTTTACAATGCTCTCCAAACCCCAATTAGGGAAACCAAAACAAGATAGCATCACACCAACTCCTCCTATATAGGAGTCACTCCCAACCAAAGTTGTTTGCTCCATGAAATATCCACAACAAGCTAACATAAACACATACAAATCCTCTTTGGCACCTACACTTACATCACATAAGTGTACAAGAGAAATCAAGACAATATTCCACTATATTTTCCACATCTATCACTCACAGTTGTGATAGGGTTACCAATTCCACAAACCCTGGTCTTATAATTTGACAAGAACCAAAAGAACATATGCTCACTTTGTGGGTCTAGGGTTTCTTCCAAACCCTATCTCCTTGTACTATTGGGGAAAACCCTAACCATATCACCTTACTTACACCAACATGATAACCCTAGTGCAATAAATAAGAGTTTAGAGTACAATGAAGAAGGTCTATAAATGAAAGAGACAAGTTTTATGAATTTCACATTCTTAAGACAAGATGATGTGAACAATCAATATGATGAAACAAAACAAAATATTCACTCCTCCTTTCATATATAATAGGTGAGGGAGGCCAACAATATTAAAGTGAACAAGTTTCACAATGAACTATCTCACACAAACTAACTAATCACTAGATAGGTCCACATTTTAAGTTCTCCAACTATAAGGTGACACATGTCAAGATATAAGGTAAGCATATCCATCGAGAAAGGTTCCCAAAGTGACTACTCCACAAGACAAGGTCCAACACTCTCCTCCAAAGGTATTTAATGCATCAATGCTACCTGATAAGCCATGCAATTCTCTAGGTCCACCTCACCTCCATGAAAACTTCTCAACCCAAGAATTCTCAAGTCAAGGAAAAAGCCTCCATGTAAGTAACCAAGTGATACCATGCTATCTAGGGCTCAATGCCTTCCTCCTAAATGCCCCAATTCTCCTCCTCCAACTAGGTTCTCCTCCGAAGCAAGCAACCAATCCCTACATGTGTGCATCACGAAGAATGTCACCATGCCACATAGTATTCTAACCTCTTAAATAAGTGTGCCACCTAAGCATCAAGTCAAGGTACTCAATCCACGAATAAGCAATCTCAAATGTGTATGTCCACTAAGATACAACCAAGGGTGTCATCACCCAAAAGTTGATTACCTAGACCAAAATGTTGGGTTTACTGAAAAACACCATTCATAGTATGGATATCATATGTCTAAACTCACTTTTACATTACTTTCCATTATTATGACCTAAAGAACCTCTTTTCCTAAAGTCATATGCATTTCCTAAAGTCATAAAACACCTTTATGACTTTTTCCTCTTGAAATTAACCAAAAAGATAAATAAAATAAAATAAAGTACCAAAACCCTAAAAGTAATGGTTAAAATTTATATGGTCAAATAATAATATTTTATTAATAAGGCCTTTCAATAAAATAGAATAAGGCGGATGTAAGAAGACCTAACAGAAGCTTCTGCTTCTAGAAGGATCTTCCTCTAGATGCTTCTCTTGATAGACATATTTAGTATAAATAAGGGTCGAGGGTATGAAAACCCTAGCTTGGAGATTATTGTAACATAGCGCTGCTCGACTGGAGGTTGCCCCCTCGAAGAGGCCCGTGAACATTGCTTTCTGAATCAAAGTGTTATTTTTGTTGTTGTTCTTATATCATTTCTGTGTTATTGTGGAGATTATGCTGGTTATATTACTGTTATTCTGCCATTTCTAGCATTTTATTTATGTTCTGCATACTTTTTATATCTAGTATATTACAAGTGGTATTAGAGCACTTTCCTTGGCAGAAATTGTGGGAAATTTTTTTTCAGGGTAGAGATGTATTCCGACGTCTTTAAGCCACAGAGATCTGTCGTTACACGCATAAACCCACGATTGAGGGATTCATACATGCAAGAAATACAAGTGGTTCTTAAGCGCACATCTGTTGGCTAGCCTTGTAACCCCTGTTGGTACCCCTTCGAGTGGTAGCGCATCAGACAACACCTGTGTACGGATCGGCCTAGATTTCTTGAAGCCCTCTTTAGATAAACCGATCAGCTGCCTGACTGCTATAGTGCCACCAAGAAAAGCACTCGGGAAGATACTCTCTAGTACCTGGGTAGTCAGGTAGTACAGCTAAGGGTACGGTCTATCCTCCTTAGTTAGTGCCCTAAGATATTGGGTCGAGTACTATTGTTGGACCCCGCATGTATATCAGAGAGCTATAGCACAGGGAAAACCCTTGTCTGTAGAACCCTTGAATACCTAACCTTTGGGGGACAGAAACATAAACAAATTAAAACAAACAAGATCTATTGCCACGCAACTATGTTCAGGTTGCAAAGTAAATACACATTTCTTTCTGGTTAAGCATTTGGGGATTTCATTGCTGCAGTATTCTTCAGACCAGAGTATAACTCCGCAGGTGTAACAAAAAAAAAAGTCTGGAAATTTTTTCACCATTATTTGAGACCTATTCCATTGGATTCATCTCTTTGCCCTTATCACATTCATCCATATCATTTTTTGGCAAAATTTTTTACCCCGCCCGCCCCTTTTCAGTTCACCCATCCTCATGGCCCATACCTGTAGCCAAGACCTAGAAGCTCGCTTCAACACCTTGCAATCTGGTTTCCTCGAGACCCAAAAAGAAGTGAAACAACTCAGTGCTACTGTTGCCTCCATCGATTCATCCATCAATACAACCATAAATACAACCATGCAGTCCTCAATGGAGGAATTCAAACAAGAACTGACTACCCAGCTTGAATCTGTCTTTGCATCACTCTGCACCAAACTAAAGATCCCTACAGATGACCCTTTCTTTGATGCACCTCCAAAGACTGAAGGTGAACATTCCTCTCATTCCCATACCTTTTAGCCCCATTACTTTCAACGTGACCTACGCCTTCCACAGGTGGATGTGACCAAATTTG
>JASDQU010685800.1:28401-38419 GCA_032191745.1 Picea mariana | reverse complement strand
GAAAGGATAAGGCCAGATCTGAAAGTCTACTTGGATAAGTTTTGATTCTTGAGGATTTTGAAACTGTGATAACTATCCCCTTAACCTATTGACTTGGTGGCAAAGAAAACTCCTTCTATCATTGGCTTAAAGGATCATGTGTAGATCCATGAACTGAATCTTTAACTGAGCATATCTTTCAGGATCTATCTCTACTGTGGTTGTTGAGCTATCTTCAGGGGTAGGTTATTGTACGAGGTAAGATTCCTACTTGCTTCTACTTTGGTTTAGATCTAATCTGATTATATGATCATGGAGTTAGCTTTGTATGGATCTATGAGTTGTGCTCATTGTCATTTGTTTATGATAAGTTTCAGATTTGAATTCTTCTGAAGTCTTATGCTTCTGTGTGTTAAAGATCTGAGTTATCTAGACCTATTGTATTCAGATAAGATGTTGTATGATTTCTGTGTTGTATCTTTAAGTTGCCTCTAACTGTTCTAGATCTATCCTACTATGTACTGTTGCAGACCTAAGATGCGTGTTCAGTTCTATAGTAGATCTGTCTCTTAGATCTGAGTTTAATATATGATCAAGAGTTCCTCTATTCAACAGCTGCAGTTTGCCTTACTTGTGATTTACTTACAGATCAAATTTGTCTTGTTGATTAGAAAAATTAAAAGAGACTTACATTCTGCATTTTACCCTAAAATTCTAACAATAACCAATTGGACAAGCAGGTTAAGCTTGTTGTCCCTAATAGCAGTTGTTAGTAACAATATATATCAGCAATGAAATGGCACAATAAGCTGCTAAACAAGTGCTAGAAATCAAGTGAAAGATGCAAGAGATAGACTAGCTAAACACTAGTAAAACTCAAAATTAAAGACCAAGATACTAGCATGAAAAGATAAGGTTGTTGTAAACACTTTCTGCAGCAATATATATCAGCCTTATGGCTGTAACAATCAACTTATTACAGCAAGAAAATCAGCCACTAAAACTCCTCCAAACTTTGCCAAAAAGTGCGCTAGACCAAGAGATATAAGTGTGCAAACTTTGGGCAAAATCCAGCTGTTGATTAGAGAGTTATTCAAGCAATTTGATTAGGGTTTTTGCAGCTCTAACGGCTGAAGATGCATTTGTAACAGCAGCAAGAACTACCCCTTTGATGGGGACGCCCTAGTGGCTGAGAGGTGCTCTAAGCACAAGGAACACAATCCAATTTGCAAAAAGTAAATATGACAAGAAATTATGTTTCCCAATGCAATATTTTGTTTCTCCAATGCAAGATTAGTGCTTTTAGTTATGGGTTAATGGGGTCAAGAAGAAAGAGCTAGGATTACTAAACCCTTGGGGGTGTAAATTCTCTTACTTCTCAAGGTAAGTAACCTAGCTAGGGTTTGAAGATGAGGGGTGTAAATCCTCTTACTTCCTCAACAACACCCTTTCAAAACAATAAAAGCTTGATAATTATGGTGGAAACTAGGATAGGGGTGTATATCCTTATACTCCCTATCTAGCCTTGGTCAAAACAACCTGAACTTGAATTACAAATGATAGTAACAAAGTAGAGAACCATACAACTTCAAGAAAAAAACTTAACATGCCAATGCAAACCACCACAATAAGCTAGAAATGACCTTCAAAGGCTAGTGCATCATCATCATCAACTCCACAACCAAAGAGAAACCATATCATAGCACAAGAGAGCAAAAACCCCCAAGGGTAGCGAAAATTTCAGTCCAATTACCTCTCACAAGAGGAAGAGTTATGTTAAAATGAGATCTTATGATCTCTCATTTATACAAAATGTCACTAAGATAGTTTGTCCACATAATTAAGGGTAAAACACAAGACTAGGGGTCAACAACCCTAATCTTGCCCCTTTTAACAAAGTAATATTAAACAATTCACTTTAATTTCACTTTTGCACAAAGAAAACCCTAGTTTATAAAGACATCACCCCTTTAGGGCACGTTTTGGCACTAGGAGAAAGTCGTTGGTGATGGAGGAGTGTAGAAAGGCTTCCCAAAGCCACATGTCAAGCATCCAAATAACTTCCTTCATGGTCAAAGCCTCAAGCCCGTCAAAACGTCCTTGTGCCAATGCATGTCAACCTCACCACCAAACCCTAACCCCCCTAGGTGACGTCATGCCTCTAGAGGTGACGTTTTTCCTCTCCTAGGCAAAACGTTTGGCATTGGGGCTAGGTTATGTCGTCCAATTCATCTTCTAGGCCTCTGAGGTTTCATCTCTCTCATCCAGCACGCGGGCCCTTGGCATCCACTTGTGGGCTTCAAGCCCCATTGAAGCCTAAGCTAGGCTTGTTCTTCCAAAATTGTCCACCAACTAGGTCCTGCAAAGACAAATAAGCACGCCCTCCAAGGATCTCAAGTCATAACATCATGATAAGTAAATCCAATCAATAAATGAGCCACCTAAGTATGTGCATCAAAGATTACTATGTCAAACAGTTAATTGCTCAAAGACATTATCCCACTTGTCAAGCTTGAATATGGGAGGGTTGACGAGGTGTCCTAGTGGGTAGATATTGCCCTAGGTCAAGGAGTGTTTCCAAGAGATCCAAAAGATCCCTCTATAAGCCAATTAAGGTGGATGAAGCAGTTAAGGGCCCAGACTCAATGGGCATGGGGTTCATGACCTACAAGGGGTTGTAGTGTCTCATTCAAGGGTGCCTTTGTAGAGGGTGTGTGGTACCTTCGTTTGCAATGCACTTTTTCCAAGCCCATTATTTTTCCATTCTTTGTTTCTTTCATAAATTGAAGGACAGGTTGAAGGCCACTGCCCTGGCGTGGTGTCTAGAAAATGACAGTGTCACCCACAAATACCTAGTGGAAATGAGAAGGTTGGCTCGTGATGAGACCCCCTTTCTCTCAGCCATGCAACTGAGAGCCATTACCCTAGCTTGGTGACCAGATGATGTTAATGTCATACCACTAGATATCCATGGACATGATACGTTGGCTCGTGATGAAACCTCCTATCCTCCAACTAACGTTTTAAGCATTTTTAATCATATTTCTTGTGGGTCCCCCTTTTCTCAAAGGTAAGCGTTTCATTGCTTTCTTGGGTGATCCCTGGGCGAAGCATCTAGAAGGTTTATACATAGGCTTTTATCCTTTACCCAATAGCAATCCCTCTGGTCCTTCAGCCCCTTCTTCCCATAGAATGAGGGACAATCCCTTCTTGGGTCAACACACCCTAAAATCCCAAGAGATAAGAAAATGGGGGGAAATAGTGATGGAAAGTGGTAAGTATGGTCGGGAACAGTACGATGGCTCTTCAAGGGAATTCCTAGTAGCAAACCCATCCCCAAGGAAGACCACTTACTAGGGCACAATGTCAACCACCAAGGTGAAGCAGGGAAAAAAGCATAATGTCCAAGCATATATCATGAAATCTAAAGTAGTCTAAGATAGAACATACTTAAATTCCTCAAATATTGAAATGATGCTCACCATAATACCTGACTTGTACCTCATGGAGCAAGGCCCACTGCCTTCCAAAAGCCAGCTGGTGTGGTGGATGCCATCTGAAAATCTACGACCTCTGTGGTGGTGAGAAGGGTCTCCATCTGTGCAAAAGGATACTGCTAGTCATGTAATCTCTCGGTACTCCATATCTACAACCTGAGGGCCTCGAGACATAATCTCCTTAGTTATCCACAAAATGGGGATAACATGGCCATTGGGTAGAAGGGGTACCCAGTGTCAAATGAATTGCATGCTTTACCTTACAGTGTAGAGATACTCCTATGGGTGAGATGAAGATGTCTTTATATTCTTGCACCAAATGATGTACCTATCCCTACTACATAAAGGGACACCTTGCAAGGCCTTGCAGATCACAATGATTTTACTTACACCTTCTAACCAGAAAATAAAAAGGATAAATTTCTTGGCCTAAGAGCTTATCTTCATGCATTACTTAACAATGATCAAAAATACTACGATAATGGGGGATACCTCTAGTATGTTGTAGAGCTAATCTCCCAAGGTAAAAATGACACTATGCGGCCTAGACTAGTAAACAGCATGACACTTCCACATATATGGTTACCCTAAGTGAACATCACAAACTTCAAGCAGGCCAATGTCACACAATAACTCAGCATTTAAGGGCTTAATGTCATATTGTAGGCAGCATTGTTCACTGACACAAATGTCTTGACCACAGCTCAGTGAACCAACATTATATGCTATGGAATCAAGGATGTGATGTTGTTGGTAGCTTCAACTTCTTGATGACACATGTTGAGATAAGGTTCTTCTAGATATTGTTGTCAACAATGAAATCCAACCGTGTCGCTTTCACCACACCTATGAGTGGAAGTGGCACTCACCTTTCTCAAGCTCCTCTGGTTCTTCTGGTTGGACCTTTGCAGTGGTGATAGTAATATTGGGTCCCACATCAACGATTTGCTTTTCCCTATTCGTGCAATTTGGTGGCATAGTTGAATCAAAGTTTGAGACTTTCATCTAAAGGAATAACGATTGTCTAGCATGACATTTGCCATTTTTGTGCCAAGGGATTTTATGGGTGTCACACTATTTTCCTATCTCCTTTGATTTATGGTTCTTCCTAGCAAGTTGCTTTCATTCATTGTCTTGAAGTTTGTTATTCTTGCTCTATCCTTTGTTTTTAGAGTCGGGGCCACCTTAACCTTTCTTTTGATGTATTTGTGTCAACCGTTGTGGTATTTGAGAACCAAGTGTTGCTTGGAGTCCTTGATACCCAATTTTGCATGCAGGGTACTCTTTTGATGTATTTGTGTCAACCGTTGTGGTATTTGAGAACCAAGTGTTGCTTGGAGTCCTTGATACCCAATTTTGCATGTAGGGTACAGAAGGCATTCATGTACACCAACACAATTTATCCCTTCCCCTAATGCAAGGTTGTCCATCTCCTTGAGGGCATCCAAAAAATCCCAAGTGGGATTTGTACCATATGTTTCAGAATCATATCTAGCATGTTGTGCACAATAAGTATCACACAAATGTTTTACAAGGGAAAGGGACTCAACAAGTGCAATGGCAATCTTCTCGCTATTGGGAAAGTTGTAAACAGAGAAATAATCCTCTAACTGATCTAACCAACTCGCCAAAGCTTCTACATTTAACTTGTCTTCAAACAAAGGGATTTCAAAAAGAACTTGTACCTTGAAGGGTGTCACTCCTCTCAAATCATTGCTTATCAAAGTTGTCTTCATTGTTGTTGGGAGTCATCGAAGGATCTAGGCAAAATTATCCATCATCGTGTTCCTTTGTCACTTAAGGGCTTCCTAGAGAACTAGCTTGATAAGATCTCCTGCTCTGTTGTCTTTCTTTCCATCCACTATGTGTGGTCACTTGGACTAGGAGAAAGATCTTCACTAGACTCGGTTATAGCTCGAGGCCCAACTTCTTGTACCCTAACCTCGTGGTGAATGCATGGAAAAACAATAGAAAGTAGATTGCTTTAATACCATTGACCTGAATGAAATGAAATGAAAGAAATAAAAGAACACACTATTTCAAAAAGCAAAACACAGTGAAACAAACCATATGCAGTGAAAACCAAACACTATTAACGAATCAATGGTGAAAAACACTACAATGTACACAACATACATAGTGGCTAGAATGGCGGTAGCCTATCTCTGAGAAGAGATGTGACAACTATGCTCATTCCCAAAATATCCCATAACAAAAGGTTGGAACTACATTTTATCTAATACCAAAAACCCTAAGATCATAAAAACCTAACCCTAGGCACTGATGTGGCAAAAGGAAAGTGGGCCCTAAGGAGCCTAGTTGGAAAATCAACTCCCCGAGGCCATAACTTTCACAAATGAACTTGTTTTGAACATCTTTGGACCGTTACAAACTTTATTTTGAGCTCTACAAGTTTGGCCCAATGACATTGCCAAAAATGCATGGGAAGGGCACGAAAAATTCATCAAAACTACAAGACCAGCAAAACTGGGAAGATTCAAGACCACATTTGATATGGTGGCAGAATGGGACAGCCACCTGGATAGTGAGGAGCCTAGGGGACACATCCCCCACCCCTAGTCCCTATTAGGTTTACTAGTAGTCCATGTGTAATGTCCCTTTCCGAGTGAGGACTCCAGAGAGGAGGGATTAGTAGTCTAAACATCCCCTTTAGACTATAACCAGGAAGAAACAAGGGAAAATGTTCATTTGATGTCATTTCACTAGAGAAATGTTATAATTTGAAAGTGACATTAAGTGACTAAGTGGAAAAAGGTAATTAAGCGCTTAAGTGAATATTAAATCAGAAACTTAGGAAAAGTGCTTAAGTGAAAAGTCAACAAAGAATTAGAGTTTCAGTGGATATAAGGAGAGGAAAAGCGACATAATGGCTCATTATTGATGATTTGAGAATTGAAACCAAAGCTCTAAGGAGAAACCCAGATTCAGGCGAATTTGAGGATACTTATAGATTCCAAGAGGAAGACACTGAGGGATTGGATTCGGTGTTGAGAGACACACCCTAGCCAGTCGGGGAGACCACACAGGTTTTCCATTGCTTTTATTACAAATCTACAGTCAGACTGAGTGTGGAGATCGGAGATCCAGCTCCAGCGGTTAGATCCCAGCGTGAGTTCTAGAGGAGACATCAAAGGTATAGTGGGTCACTCTTCCTGAGGAGGCCTAGCGAACCTAAACCCTCATAACCCATTTGAGATCAAAGGAAGGCGCTTCATTTTAGTCATCCAGCACATTTTTCCGAGCCTTCTAGCCATCAAGGCGTCACATTCAGTCAGTGGAGTTGTAGTGTGTTTAACAGACAGAGGAGAGATCACAGATTCTTCGATCTACTCATCCAAAGGGCTAGCGAGCCAGATTCCTTCCGATCCACTGGAGAGGGAGGCAGGGCACTCCATTCGAGACAGGTTCCATCAGATTCTGACGGTGGAATCTACTTGGGTAACTCTTTAATGTTAGCCAGCGTGAGGGTATTCTCAGCAGTTGGACAGATTACTTCCGGCAGTGACAGAGAGATCCAAGAGCCTAGCAACAGCAGATCCATCCAGGGCGAGTCTTTTAGGGAAGAAGGCGACTTCATTGGGACAGATCTCATCAGATTCGAAGGAGTCTTGCTCGTGCATGCATCAGATTCATCTTCCAGTAGCAGATCCAGCATTGCATGTAGCATTAAACCAACGCATGTCACAGATCGGGCTGGCATGCCAATGATCTAGCAACGCATGTTAGTTCTAGGTATTGTTCCATGCTTTTACTAGTATTCCAGTATAGATCTAGTCATTTGAAGGTCTAATTGAAGATTGGTTTGGTTATTTTTACATGCATGCAGTTTGTGTGTGAAGTTTTGTACATGCATGTCATTATTGTAATTGCTTGACTATTCAATATATCTTAAACAAGGTGTTCCACCTGAAACCACATACAAAATCACCACGCATGTTAAATTCAAGTTATCAAACACAGTCAGAAACCTAAATAACCCATTCAACCACCCAAAGAGTATCAGATCTGCAACAGACAGGGTCAGTAGAGAGTTAATATCCAGATCTGTGGATTTGGGATATTACACCATGTCTTCATGTTAAGAAGTGTATTTGTCGGAAGCAAAGGTTGAAAGTCTGGTCCAATGGATATATGACCTACACCTCTTCTTCTAGGTATCAGATTATTGACATTGACTACATCATGAACAACCAAATGTGCTGGCAAAGCCATGCAAAAGCATTGGGTCCAATACTAACATACAACACAACCCTGGTGTAGACATGATGAGCATGACTACATAAGCAACATATATGAATGCAAAGTGCTCATCATATATGGTGATGAGTTGGAGTCACATCCCTGCTATCTCCTTGCATGGTATGACGGTGACCAGTGACCATGTGGCACTTCCCTATGGAGGACAGTCTCCACTAGGAGGTTTGAAATAGACAGTTTTCCCTAATGAGGAGGTAACCACCCATTCTCCAACAGTGCATAATGTAGTCATCTAATTCCTTTTTTGTGTAAGTTTGCATGCACAGAGATGCTATTAGTGCTTGCTTCTTTGCACTAGTGTTTCAAGTGTAGAGACCCGGGCTTTAACATCATTTTCCAACATTGTTGATTGTTCATCATTTTTATAGTAAATGTGGTCTAAAACTCAAACCAGGTAATTTTAATGATCAATTAGCAGTAAGAAAAAGACAGCTAGCCTGACAAAGCAAACTTGTTTTGTATCATCAAACTACTCTTATTAAACAACTGCAGAGAAATGGACCTGGGAAAGATGGAATTCCTCTATGCATCACACTTACCAATCTAGGACCCTCTTTATAATCATATCTTAATGCTGCCACTGCCAATACATCGACACTTTTTCTGATACCAGGGCCACCCTGTAGCAACAATAAAATGATTACTGTACAAGACTACATAGCATGCCATAACAGAACATGGAACCAATGATTCTGCAAAAGCATGTGTAAGAAATAAAGACACACCTGCACTGGTAAACCTGGAGGCTTGTTTAAGACGATAATTGCTGGATCCTGAAATTTCAGATCATTATAGTTAGGCTGTGTTCAGCCAATTGCCAACAAAAACTAATTTTGAAGACCAAAATTGGAACAAAGTTTGAGAGCTTTCCTTGTATATTTCAAGACTTTGTAGGTACTCTATCTCATCTGCATTTGGGCTGAAGGTTTCTCCTCGTACAGGACTATCCTTCTTCGGAGCTCTAGTCTTACAGACAGTCCCTGGCAAGTATAGTTTTGTCCCTGGTTTCATTATTTCTTCTGCCAATACCTGCCATTAAACAATATGTGAATACAGAGAAGACATTGCAAAAATGGGATAAAGTATCTTAGCTACAGACTAAAATAAAAATTATGTATGATAACATGTCATCTGCACAAGTTAAAGCAGACCCGTTTTAACTGTGGCTTCTGCTTATCTTGCTGGAACTGAGAAGATGAGTCCATGTGCTTCAAGCATTCCATTCTAATCTGCAAATTGACCAAACCATTAAACTACTCATCAATGATAGATCACCATTCACTTATCCTTTTGAAACAATTAAAAGAACTAAAACAAGGGAGGAAAACAAAGTGAATTTGTGGTTTTTCTCAAATGTTGGGAGTTATACAATCAAAGTGACATAGAAACATTGAATTTATAGACACTAGTCCAGCCACTGAACCCCATTAGACTACTCAAAAATGAAAAGAGGAAGAAGCATAAAGTCAAGGAAAAAGTTGAGTTCTTCAAAATCATAAGATAAATAGGTTTGAGATCCATTACATTTGTACCAAGATGGTACATCCAGAATCATATAAAATTGTTTTTTAAGAGCCAATATGACCTATAACTTAGAACATTATTCTTTGAAATGAGATTCTAGAAAACATTGAACAAGACCAGAACAACACTCTATGTCTCAACCTTAGCATTTAAAGTTTTCTTTCCCTCTTTTATTGTCTCTTAAAGATGGATAGGAAAAAATTGAAGTTGTCAATAAGGATACAATCTCAAAAAATAGCAAATAATATAATCAGAGCTTTAAGTGGTACTGAATCTAAAGAAATGCCCATCCACATCACCAGATACATCCTCTCATATCCCAGTCATTCAGCCACCTGCATTACCTAGAGAGAAATAGGAGGTTTGTAGGTAAAGTTCCATTATTGTCTTCCCTGACAATCAGTAGCATCCAAACAACTTGAAAAGCAAAGCCATAGAAACTAGTGTTAGAATATTAGGGTAAGTTGAGAACAGCAGTCACTTTTTAATTTTAAAGCAAAAATACTTTAGATCTGAAGTATGGACAGCATATAGGTCAATAGACAGCAATGATAGAATAAGAAGTCAAAGCTGAATAAGCAAGGTTCATCCAATACTAGTAAACTCAAACAATGAGAGTCAAAACTCAGATCCCAAACTGTGATATTAAAACCCTCTAAATGTATAACAGCAGTTCTCTTAACAGTAGATCTATAACAGATTTAAAGCAAACAGAGATACAAAGACTCTTCCAAGTATAA
>JASDQU010685800.1:6645-25066 GCA_032191745.1 Picea mariana | reverse complement strand
GTTCTATAGTAGATCTGTCTCTTAGATCTGAGTTTAATATATGATCAAGAGTTCCTCTATTCAACAGCTGCAGTTTGCCTTACTTGTGATTTACTTACAGATCAAATTTGTCTTGTTGATTAGAAAAATTAAAAGAGACTTACATTCTGCATTTTACCCCTAAATTCTAACATGGATGACCACTGGTGTGTGCAGGAGTAGGTGTATCAATAAGTGTAGAAGGTTGTGCTGATGTTTGCACATCACCCTCCATGATGTCTTCAGGCCATTCCTCCTATGAATGGAGGGATTTAGATACATACCTATGAATGGAAAGGATTTAGATACATACCTATGAATGGAAGATTCAACACCGGTTGGCAAATGAAATTGAACCCTTGCTCCACTTAGAAATCCTTGATGGTGATGAAGATGGTTGTTAAGTTGCCTCCACAGTGATTGAGGAAGAACACAAACCCTTCTCCTTCCTTCTCCACAAGCAAAAAAACACAAATGAAAATACAAAAGTCTGGACTTTTTGAAAATACAAAAAATCGCGATTTTTTCGAGAGTAAAAGTCGGCTCAGGGTAAAAGTCGCGACTTTTACAAAAAGTCGCAAAAAATCGACAATTTTTTCAATATGGAATCGCGACTTTTACAAAAAGTCGCGAAAAATCGACGATTTTTTCAATATGGAATCGCGACTTTTACAAAAAGTCGCGAAAAATCGACGATTTTTTCAATATGGAATGACTAGTCTATATTAATTGAACTAAAGAGATATTCTGTGTTAATGAGATGAGCAGTGCAATAAGTTTCAACAGGGATCAGTATTGGTGAAATGGACAGGCTTTGCCAACTCAAAATAGAAAAGAAAAAGACAAAACAATGCCAGCTTTATGTGGCAAGTCTCCACCAGATTACTTCGATATCAGTTGAATCACAAAAGCTTTCGTATTAAGCTCTTAAAAGGATTTCATAAGCAGTGTTTCTACTGTAACTATTGTCAAAAATCCCCTACACTGAAGTTTAAACATAACAATACCCGCTTTTACAACATACAACTGTATTTTAACTCGCTCTGAATCAGAAAAATATAAAATTGTGACTATCTTCGTTGGAAAAGCTTTCCAACAACTTAATTTTGTAACTTGAAAAGGAATTTGAGGTCTCAAGTTATCAAATCAAAGCATTTTCAGTGTTCAGACCCACATCAACAGTGTCCTTGATGGCCCGGGATGCAGAGCATACCGAAAGATGCGACTAGATGCAAAATCTGGGTGACTTTGGCAGAAAATATAATCAAATCAAAGTACTTGCAGTGCTCAAACCCAGGTTCAAATCCCTCTAAAGACAGGTGGCTGTATTAATGTGGTAGAAGACATGGTGTGGCATAATTGTAGCCAACAGAGTCAACTACTGCATCCGGGACTGGGTCGAAGTTCCCAGCGTCCTCGATGGCCCAGGATGCAGCTCATATCAAAACTGGGTGGAAGTTCCCAGTGTCCTTGATGGCGGATGCAGGTCATATCAAAGGACGAGTCTAAGTGCAAGTCCCGGGCGACTTTGGCAGATAGAAAATTTCCACACCCCATGGTCTGAACTAAAGGCATAGCGCACTTTGAAGCACCATTTATAAAAAAAAAAATTGCAATCTCTACCAAAAACACAAAACTATCAAAGACTCTGAATTGAGAATTGTACCTTAAAAAGAAAGGGCAGATCGATTCCCCATCGCTCGACGACCTTATCTCCGAGCGCCTCAGGGTGTTCCTCCAGCCACCTCTTCAAGGGAACTTGTGCTCCTCCTTGTAATATAACGAGCGAATGCCCCGAATCATGGGTACCCATCCACAGCTCTGCATAGGGCTTGTCTTCCTCTATCGGGGATTCAGTTATGAGCGAATAGAGCCTGCCAACCTCGCTCGCAGACCCACGTCGCCCCCATTCGTAGTGCTGGGCTACGCAACGCAACTGTAGGGGCTTCAATTCTCCTCTTCTTGCCATCCTCCAATTGAATCGAATGTGGGATTTCTGGCACAAATCTGAGAGTACGAGCGGCCCATTAAACGCCTGTATATGGAGGAATTTATAAAGCAGAGAGCTGGCATTTCAATGGCGGATAGCGACATTGGAGCTGTCACGCAATTCGAGTAAACTTGGAAAGCCGACAAAATGGTGACATCTTTACCACCTCCAAATGCACGAGAATAATTACGAAGGATTCTGATCGCCTCCCTGCTCAAGTTGCTGGGAATGGGAGCGAGAAGTAGAGGACATGGTATAAGCTACGAGTACACGAACTCCAAAATAAAAAACTTTACTCCTCGTGGCCCACATTTGGCAGATGGTACGGACCTGGAAAAATGTCGGCAAAAAAATTGACAAATAAAACAGGAAAAACATTCAATATTTACCTGGACAGATCTGATCAAGTTTGGGCCAAAGTAACAAACTGAGTTAGATTCAAAGCCAAGTTCAGCCCATTGGGCCGAAGTAACAAACTGAGTTAGATTCAAAGCCAACTTCAGCCCAAACTAGCAAACTCAGTTCGGTTCAAAGCCATGTCAAGCGTTTTAAACAAAGGGGCCATCCCACATTAAGTTTGGATGTTCAGCCAGGGACTCATAACCTTTTCATGCGGATGGATCCTTAATTAGGATGTCTTAAAAGGCATCTGTATGATTGAAACTCCTAACAACTCCAAATTACCATGATAAAGATACATGTATGATTAGATATTCATTGTGTATGATTAGTTATTAGTTATTATTATGTGTATATGATTAGTTATTAGTTATTATTATGTGTATGTATTTTTTATAATTAATTATTTAACTACTTAATTTAGGGAAGTATGATATAGTTGAATTGTTGTATGGAGGGGTTTCTTGTCCTACAAAGAAGGGAAGGGAGTCTTATACATCAATTTGGTGTCTAACTTGGTGGTGATCTTAAAATTAGATTATTATTATTATTATTATATAAATTAAATATTAGGTTGAGATGGTTTGGTGAAATGGTGGGGACTTTGTCCTTGCACTCTCCCCACCCGGGTTCAAATCCCTGATGAGACTATGGCCTATTGTGACAAGGCTAGAAGAATACTTGTGATAAAGCTAGAAGAATAGGTTTTTGCGGGCTAGTGTGGGTCTAGGACATCTACAAACAATCAAGCCAAAGCCTATGCTCTTCTTTAGAGTCTTTCTCTTGCAATAGAATCAAAGAAGAGTCTTTCTCTTGCAATAGAATCAATACAAAATTGTTGATTGTTAGATTATTGTTGAAATTAACAAACAAGTCCTCAATTTGCATTATGTTGAATATTTCCATGTTAGAGAATACAATAGTCAAGTGGATCTTTTAGCCAATGAAGCCTCCTTAATTCCACAAGAAGCTTTGAAAAAAAATGGGGGGAGAAACTATTGTGTAGTCCCCTAAGGATATTATGGTTCAATTTGCATGCCATGTCCCCTCATCATTTATTAACAAATGTATTACCAACTCAAATGTCAGACTTCAAGTGCAGCGATGGTGTATGAAAGGACGATCTCCCATCTCCCTTGCATGTTAGAAATAAACTCCACCTTGTTTTTTGTATTCCCCATTGTGATACTTTGTTTGCAAGGTGGGATAATGAGAAGGAAAGGGAATCACAAGAGGTTCAAGAAGAAGCTTGGCTTCCCCCTGGTAAGCTTCTCTCCCAATTCATGGATGGTTAAACCTCGTCTAAAGGATTTAGTCTTTGAACGTCATAAGTGGAGTGTTATTTGTGTGTGTTGGTATTTGGTCACTACTTGAGTTTTAGCCTATGGAATATGTTTCAATAATTGGATATAGTCACATACGGGAGGTAACTAGGTTTTAGCTTATGGGATTTTGTCCATCTCTTCACTATGTCTATTTCTGGTCTCTGTTCTTGGCTCTCCTCTCTCTAGGTTTTTGTTCAATGTGTAGAATTTGAAGGGTCTGAGAAAAGGTTTTTGAAGTTTAAGCATGGGAATAGGAATTCGTAGAAATTCTGTGTTTTTGCCACTGTGTTGATGCTTTTGAGTAGGGATAAACTATTTGAAAAAGAAGGAACTTTTTCAGGTTACAGTGGCTTTGCTCTAGTTCGTCCTTGTACAAACATTTATGTTATGGGTTTAAAAACCATGAACCATAGAGAAGCTCAAAATATTCATAGCGCACTTCATAGACATGAAGATTTAATCCAATGCAATAGATTTGTTATCTTCTTAGTAACTTCTAAGGTGCATGACAATGAGCATATATGTACTTCACAAAATGCTATAGTTATGGGAGTCTTGGTTCAACAAAAGCAAAAAATCAATACATCGGAAATAGAATGTAACATGCTATGAAATATGGTTATAAAACCTCAACAAGGGCATGCATTCCATAGTGTCAAATAAAAAAATGTCAATTAATCCAACCCATGCAGAGCTTAAGGAGGAGGAAATCATGCACCAATTGAAGGATGACATGGATATTTGACAGTAGAATTCTCCTTTGTCCAATGTAGGTCAAGAGGAAGCATTCAACCATCATGTTTTATGTTATTTTATGTTTTTTAAAGTAACTAGAATATTAGGTTTTTTTTGTTAAGTTGTACATCTATAAGCACAATTGTGATGAAATAACAAAAAACTCTAGAAAGCTCTTCTTGGTAGCTTCTGAAAGCTGTCAGTTTTGTATGGTTTCCAAAACAATACTTGTGTATGCTCATTGTTTAGCTTTGTTACAACACCTTTTAATATAATATTAGTTCTAATGRAAAAAAAAAACATGTACAATGTGAAAGCTAGCCTAGGTTCATGGTTCAAAAGCCTATAAAGATTGGTAGTGAACATATTGCTCCACATTGAAATATATTAACATATGCACTTTGGAGTTGTAGGGAATTGATCACCATTCTTCGAAAGCATTCATCGAGTTGGATATATTAAGTTGAAAGAAAGATAAGGGAAAAAAGTATAAACCTTTTGCAAGTTCTAGATTAAGATAGGTTTATGCTATTTTTTTTTAGTAATTAATGATAGATTTTTTTCTCGTTCTATTTTTTTAGTGTTATTTATCTACCCACATACTTATAACATCGTTTCTATCTAATTGTGCATTTAACTACTAACTCAAGTGGTTGAGTGTTTTCAGCTTCATGTCAAAGGTCTTGAGGTTGATCCCCTGTGGTCATTACCTCTATTATATGTGTCACTTGATGTCCCCTAACAAGGTCAAGGTTTCCTTGAGATAAAAAAAAAAATTACAATAAATTATGAAAATTGTTGATATCTTGAATGTGGTTTTTGTATATATATATATATATATATATCAATCTTAGTTGATGAAGATGATGGTTATTGATATCCATTGAGATCAACTTTGGTCTATTGGATCTTAAGAAAAAAATGTAAGGAATTACTTGGTTTGTTTTAGAATTTTATTTATGTGTTCAAAAAGCTTGAAGAGAAGCATTTCTAAAGAACCATAGTTTTGATGAGTTAAAAAGTTAGGAAGGTTGGTATTGTAACAAATATTCTGAAATTGAGATCTAATGTGGCTGTACGTAGGACAGTTTAAGAGAAATTGTTTTTCATCTTCAATCCTCTTAGTGTCACAAAGATGACAAATTCTTTTAACCCACAATGTTTTAGGAATTGTCAATGCCCTATTTCACTATGGAGCTTATGAGAGTTCATTTTATTTTAGCAATGTCGATTTTCTTCTTTATGTTAGTTAAAGCAGAGAAATGTTTTTGATCTTCTAGATTATGGTTAAGCACCCTCTTATAGTACCTTAATTTTCTCTTATCTTCTCATTCTTTATCACAGCACAACTTCTCCTTAAATTTGGATATAATAATATGTTTAATATTATCGGTATTCTGCAAAGTGACTTCTTCCTCAATTCCCTAATGATTTAGCCAAAACTTGGCATATTTATGCCAACCCTGCTTGAATTATAGGTGGTTTGACTAGAGATTGAGGTAGTCTTAGGAAGTTTATTGTCTTCTATGTTGTTTATATTGTTCTTGTATATAAGTTACCTAGTCATAGTTATGCACTTAATGGTGAAAAGACTTGCTTCTATGAGGAGGATAGGATAGGGTGTATTGCATTTAATTTTAAGATTATAAGTTATAAAATGCTATTGGATTTGCTTGATCTTTCTCTATGATTCTCTAGAGATGTTGCAACCACAAATTTCACCCCCATATAAGATAACAAGGGTGACGAGAGTCTCAAATAGGAGTTTATTTTTATCACATAGCGAAAGGTCTGTTGATTTACAATTGTTTACCAAAATAAGCTTTCCACCTTCAATTTATCATTTTTCCAATGCTATAGTTCTAGTTAAGCTTGTGATGTAAATCAATTCCAAGATATTTGTGTAAAGTCACTTCCTCCAAGTTGTTGATGTCATACAAGAAATTATAGCGAGTGACCTTTTGGATTTGATTATCATAACCTTTGTCTTGTCAATGTTAATAGTGATACCTGAAATAGAGCAAAAATCCTTGAGAGTTCTTAGCTACTCGTTGAGATCATAAAGACACCTCTCGATAAGAACTATATCATAAATGTAAAAAAGAATGATGATAACTATTCTAGAGAAAACCATGCTAACACACTTTGCATCTTCCAAACAACTCTTTAACTTATTGATGCATATGCCAAAAAGAGTAGGGAATAGGGGACAACCTTGTTTAACTTTAATATTACAGTTAATATATTTTGACCACTCCTCAATATTTGTAAACTTCACAATAATATTATTGTACAACCTTATCGCCATAGCTCTCAACTTTAAAGGAAATTTTAACTCTTCTAACATATTCCAATTGTCAATTCTAAACACTATATCAAATGTGTTTTAAAATCAATAAAACAACACAAGAGATTGATTTTTATACCCGAGATTTATACTATATATATTTAATATTATAAAAAATAATATTTATTTATTTGATTCATATGTCAATAGGGGTAAAAATTAAATAAAATTAATATTTATTTATTTGATTCATATGTCAATAGGGGTAGAGCCTCTCTTGTGTGTAAGAAAAGTGTTGTTGATATGAATGTGGTTTGTACATATTTATTTATAAGGTATATATAACAATCTCAATTATGAAGATCATGCGTAAATAAGTTTAAATATTATTTTTAAGTTAATAAACTATCTTTTGTAATTAATATTTTATATATATATATATAAATAAAGAAGAATGAAGTATTATATTATTTAAAAGGGTGTAGTTAATGTTAATTGAGAAAAATGAAGTATTATATTATTTAAAAGGTTGTAGTTAATGTTAATTGTTGTATACAAATGTTTGTTTTAATGTTAATTGAGAGCAATGAAGTATTATATTATTTAAAAGGTTGTAGCTATTGTTAATTGATGTATACAAATGTTTGTTTTAGAGTTTCAAAGTTTAGAGTCAAACAACTCTCTCATATTACATAACACAGCTTACTACAAGCTACAAAATATCTCTCATATTACATAACACAACTTACTACAAACTACAAAATAGACATTTCAGATTTTTTTTACATGTAGCCATCTTGATAAAAATACCTAAAGTTCTTAAGACTCTAAAGAACATTACACATTAGAGAAAAACATGTAATTTTTTAGTTTCTTCTTGACCAACATCTCAGAGAGGAGAGTGTTGTTGCTCAATGTCCATTGGTTCCTTTAGTTGATGAACCGTCTCTTATTCCTTCAATTTAGCTTGAGTAAAGTTAGGTGGGTATTTGTTCTTTGATGGAGATGAGAGAGAATCCTTACGAAGATTAATTGTCAAATTCTATAGCATGCTGCATTCAACCTACGAGATATCAATTCTATGTTTTTGGTGGACCAACAAGTTCATGATAGTTGCATGTTGAGAGACATAGTGGTGCTCAGTCTCATGCACCTTGGTTGTTACAGAAAATAGATAAGTCTTATTGAATTGTATATATTTCTCATGTCTCCTCAATATTCGTCTAAATTCTAAGACATGCATGTTCTCCATAACTGCACTATGAGCCTTGAATCTCGCAAACCAAGCTAGATAAATAAAAACAAGACCCGCACAAAGACTTTGACCCAAGAAGATGAAGGAGTGGGACACATGCACCATGCACAATGAATTGTCAGAGCTAAACCCTTTAATTAGAGAATCCTCACAAGTTACACTGCATAGAATTGTCCAAAAATAAATAACACTGAGAAAACCAACTAGGCTATGAGCCTTGGATCCAGCAAGCCAAAACAGGTAGAGAACAAGACCAACACAAAGGCCTCAACCCAAGAGAACAAGGAAGGAGGTAACATGCACCACATGAATCCATGGGGGATTAACAAAGCCAAGCCCCTTAACCAAAATTCCTTACTCTTAACATTGAAAATGGATGTCTAACATAAAATAACATAGAGAAAGACAACCAAGAAGAATCATGGTTGGAGAAAATAAATAAGTACATGATTCGCTTTCCTCAGAGGCTCTTCCAATTTTCTTTTGTTAAAACCAACTTGCTAGAGAACTAGAGAATCAAGGTACCAAATCCATGACATAGGATCCAAAACAACAATCTTTCATTCTATCTCAATAGAATTTCTCACAAGTGACATGGTATAACCAAGATCCCAAACAATCTTCCGAAATTCACTTACCTGGAGGTGTAACACCAACAAATATTGACTGCAAATGTTCCCAAATAGCTTGCACCCATATTGAACAATTATCCCACAATGATGACACAACTTCATGCTACGGCATTCAATACACAAAGTTGAGGTTAAAGCCTGCATGCAAGAGAGGTTAGGTGTTGTCCTTGGTGTTCTCCTCACAATACCATTGAGTTGAGATGAATGTTGTTGAGCCATGTGGGTAGTAAATGTTGATTGATGTGTAATTAAACCAAACTTAGGGGATGTTGCATAGTGAGTGAACCCCATTTTGAACTTATTCACCTAAGGTTAATTTAGTGGCATTTTTGGCCCATAGGTCGGCTTCATAGTTGAGCTCTCACTTCACATGAAAGAAGGAGGTGTTGCGTATTAAGTTTGCCTCCTTTTTAGGTCGGGCAATTACCATAACTAGCTTGCTTTTCACCAGAATAGATTTCCCAAGCATAGCTTTGATGATTACCATGGAGTCTCATGATATGACCCTTGATTCCTTAGCTAGTTGGAGACCTCTCAGAAGAAAATATGTTTTTGCTATATTATTAGGTGTTATCTCAAGTTCCCATGCATATGTTGCTATTGTTGATCCTCCGGTATCATAAAAAATCCTCCTCACTCTTGCCACCCCTTTTATATATTTAATATTATAAAATTAATATTTATTTATTAAATTGATATTTTGATAGAAATATAATGTCTCATATGTAAAATGAAAGTATTTAATCTCTCAAAATTAATTTCAAACATACTTAACAAATATTTGATAAATCAAATTAATTTCAATAAACCTCGATAAAATATTTTAACCATTTTATTAATACTTTAACTTTTTATTATATAACTTACTTTTTCTTTTCTTTTCCACGGAAAATTCCATGCGGGAAACTCACCCRATACTTCCCCACTTCGTAGATGATATGGGATGCTAAACTGCGACCCCAGGGACACAAGTCTCGAACCCGTGACCTCTCCCCAAACCGAGARAGTATTTGCAMGTCTTACCAACTGTGTTATCCCATGAGGCTATTATATAACTTACTTGKTTGTTAACTTTTTATTATATAACTTAATTGCAATTTTACTAATACTTTAACTTTTTATTATATAACTTCCTTTTTGGTTAACTTTTTATTATATAACTTCCTTGGTAGTTAACTTTTTATTATATAACTTACTTGGTAATATCTACTTTATGTATAGGATTAAGTCTAAWTATTACTTGTTCTAAAAAAGGTTAACTTTAATAATGATTATAAGAAACATTAACTTTATTTTTCCACAGGAAAATTTTGCTTTTATATTCATCAAAATATAAAGATTGTACAYAAGACTGCACTTTTCAAGTAAAGATTGTACATAAGACTGCACTTTTCAAGCAATAGGTCAAAGAAAACTTGTCTTAACTAGAGAGTAAAACAACTTCTACTTATCACTCTGAGGATTGGCTATAAAAGCTCTGAAACATCTCTGAAAGAGGGCAGATAGATACAATAAACCAGGAAAAACATTGCTTCCAAAAGCACAAAGTGTGCCATGGAAAGAGAGCCATGATCAGATTGACAAAAACGACTAAAAAAAACAAAAGAGACATGATTAGAAGATCTGGATGTAAAAGGTAGGACCATCATTTCCATCTTCCCTTCAGTTGTAAGATATTCACCCCGACTGTTTTCCAAGAGCCAACTTTGATAATCTGTCAGCATCTTTGTTCTCCTCATGATAGATGTGGGAAAAGAGATTTTTCTGAAAAAGTAAGAGATTCTAAAATTCTTTCCTTCTAGCTTTCTAGAGCTACTGCTTGAATGACTCCTCTTTGGTTTAGCCAATCGATGACAATCCTTGAGTCCCCTAGCAAGAGAAAGTCAGGGATGGATAGTCTAATGGAAAGGATTAGAGACGCCCAAACCCCCAATAGTTCAGCTTTAGTGTTTGATCCTTTTTCGCAATTGAAAGTCTAGAAATAAGAGGTGGAATTGTTGATAATTATCTTTCCCCCAGCCCCACACTTTTCTTCCTTCTATTGAGCCGCTCCATCAAACCACGCTACAACAACATCGACTGGCACTGCCATCTTTTGAGGACAAGTAAAAAGAGAATTAAACTTGCTACCATAAGAAGAATGTGCTGCCAATGATTTAAAAACTACCTTATGAACAGACAGAGATCCTGCCTAAAAAATGGTAGAGTTCCTTTCAATCCAAATGTTCCAGCTAATAAAGGTCGACAAGGATGCATCTGACGGGTTTGCTACAACCCAATTTGTAAAGCATTCCTGAATAGAGATTATGTGCCAACTTCGAGCAAGGGACATCTCCTTATGAACTATGTTCCAAACATCAAAAGAAAAAGTGCAGTGGATAAACAAATGCTTTATCGTCTCTTTATTTTGCTTGCATAAGGAGCAAAAGCCAAGACCCGACCATCCTCGTTTCTGAAGATTTCTCCAAGTGAGAATCTTGTTTTCAGCGACTAGCCAGGTGTGTAACTTTATTTTTAAGGGAAAATTCCACTTCTAGAAATTGCTCCACCACCCGAGCACTCTTGGCGACCATAACCTTTCTGCAATCGCGTTATAGACATTTTTAACCGTAAGAATACATGAGTGGTCTTCTCTTGTCCAGAGTAAGAAGTCTGGTCAGTTCTGAAGGAGTATTCTGGATCTTTTTAGATTTTCCCTATAAGCATCCCATTCTGTGGCCAAGACTCCCTCGAGCCCCAGATCAACGCTAGAAAACCAATTTGCTCCTACAAAACCTTGGGTCTGAGAGCTACTAGTTTGAAATAATAGGAAGATTATTTTTTCGTTCAAAATATCTATTAACTCAGCAGAGAGCAGAGAGTCCTTTCCGAGGCCTAAAATAAAATCTTCCTAGATCACTATCGATTGACCACTGCATGGATTCCATGCCAGCCAGTGAAGGAGGAGCGACAAAGTATTAGTTAAATTTTTCCAAGTTTGAGACCCAACCGACTTTCTAGCTGAAGCCGATCTGAGCCACGAAAGAAGATGGACATTGAGAAGGTATTTTTCTTTTAACACACTACTCCAAATGCCAGGCTTTGTCAAAACTCGCCAAAGAGTATTAGTGGCTAAAGCCCAGTAGAAAATAAAGAGATTTCAGAGACCCCAACCTCCGAAAAGCTTTGGTCTCGAAATCAAATCCCACCTGCATAAATGATATTTGAAAATCTTTTGGTTTCCTTCCCAAAGAAAGGAGAAAGCTAGCTGACGTAATTTTGAAACGATCGAATAGACTAAAACCAATAATACACACTCACATATATATCATTGAATAATTTATTTTTCAAAAAATAACATAAATAAGTTTGTATTGTTTTTCATAAAATAACATGAATATAAACCACATGCTAATATCCATCTTTTTGTGTATACTTACTATGTCATTTCTCTACAACAATTATCACGTTCTTAATACCATATATCTATAAGGTTGATACATCCAACAAGAGGGTTTGTTGAGCAACAAGTCCTTACCCAAAAGGCAGGAAGCGTCGAGTAAATGTTCGAGTTAAAGTTCCATCATGGTTCCATTCAACGAGTAAATAATTTCCCAATGTAAAGTTATCATTGATCAAGTTCCAACTAAACCATTAGATTTCCACACCAAAAATCACATCTCCATTGCAATCCAAATACTAGATCTTAATATTTAGAATGGGAGCACAACGTATATCTACAGATTTGACAAATGAGGTCATATTTAGAATTTCTATGGTATAAAGGCCATATATCAACTTAAATAGCAGGTTGGAGAAGAAATTTAAAAGATATTTCAATGGGAAATGACCGTAAAGGCGACATATTCGAAGCCATGTTTGATGCAATTAAAATCATGCATCATATTATTCTCATGATCCATTGAAATCATGCATTTACCATCTCCTCAAAGAGAGATTTACCTTCTCTAACACGGGAAGGATCTTGTTCAAAGTAATGTTAATTTTGCATTGCATAAGCTACTTATAAGATTCAATAAAGCTCATTAATGAAGTTGAAGTTGTTTGAGCGTAAACTTAGGTTTTAAAACAGTAATGTCTTAAAATTTTCAAGAATTCAAACTAAAATGAAGGAAAATTTGTTTTAAAATAAAGGCAATTTTTCAAGACTCTAGACTAAAAGAATGGAAAACCCACATGCTTTCAAATTTTCCACCATAACCATAGGTTTTAAAACAAGAATGTGCTTTGAACAATTTAAACTAAAAGGAACCAAAATCTGAATGCTATTGTTTTTTAGACAAATTTTACAAGAAATACAGACAAATTTTGAAGAATTTATTCCCAAAACAAAGGAAAATAACTCCGAGCACAAATCATAAGTTTTAAAAGAAAAATGTCGAGTAACCTTAAAAGCATTTAAACTAAAACCTGCAATATCTCATATTTTTAGTGCCTCAACCTAGGTTTTAAGAAAGGAACGTGGAATTTTTTTTCAAGAATTTAAACTAAAGCTCAACATAAACATAGGTTGTAAAGGAAAATGTTGTTTACATTTTAAATTATTTGAACTTAAAATAAACGAAAAGCTAACCGAGCAGTAAAAGAACCATCTACACAGCAGCATGGGCAGCCACAAAGGATCTATATAAACATTAAATTAAAAAAAAAAACGTTCTAAATTCTCGTGTGTATAAAGATTTCGAGTCTCGAAAAGATCTACCAAAGAAAGAATGCAAACAACTTGTACCTGTGCAAGTATGAGGGAAGCCAACTTCCCAAACAGGACAATCCCTATGCTTCTTCGACTTCTAATACTCATAATAATTGATGTATAATTAATCTAGTCTCCAGTGTTCAATCAGTCTCTAACATCATACATAATAAGTTATAAAACTAAACTGACATTTTGGAAATTATTTTTACGATAAAAAATACAATTAAACGAAAAAGTTTTTATATTTAAAAAATTCAAGTATAGCCATGTACGTGTTTTTCATGCAAATCGTTGACAGATAGCATTTCAAAGTGGGAACGGGTGTTCTTTAGGTACCTGGCCAGTCTGAATAACAAAGATTTGAACCCAGAGAAAGAGAAAGATATTTTCTCATTTCTAAATACTAGGAAATCTACTCGGTGAAATGAAGCAATCCAATCTATTGCATCTTAAAGTTGGCTCGCCCGCCCCTCAAGATTGTCTGAAACTAAAAGAACAAGATGTCTATACAAAGAGAGGTGTCGAGAATATCAGCTCTCCTAAATGCATCATTGTATACCGTGAATGGAGAGCACATAACGATCCTTTTCGATAGATTCAGAGGCGTCCAAGACAAGAAATTGGAAGAATGAGGAGAGCCAGGGTCTTTAGTTGAGCTAGATTTCCCCCCCTTTACGGTTAAGGCAGGAGCCAACCCACCTGCAAGAGATGAGGCGGCTGTAACTTATGCTATACAATAATACACACTAATGGTGGTGATTTTCCTATATGCACCAACTGTCCATTTCATCGTTTGTTTGTGTTCAGACCTCATTGGTGTAGCTGCTTGTATTCATATTCGTATTTTTTCTCGCGATTTGTTTTGGAGGAGCCTTAGAAATCCACAGGAAAGCATGCAAAAGATGTTAACTTTATATGTGTTTTGCATTACTATTATCATTATAGAGGTGGTGTGTTTTGTCGGGCTTTATGTGGAGGAGAAGAGAGGTTACGAGTATGAATCTATTGTGGGAGACCCTGGAATGAAGAGCGACAAGCTGGGGGTTGCACTGGAAGAATGGAACTTCTACAATGAAGTCAGGCAGGAGGCTCTTGGAATGGGTAGCCCAAGGAAGGTTGACTGCGCAGATGTTTTTCTCCCTTTACTCACAGGTAATTAATTAATTACGTTACGCGCACATATATATTCAATTAATTGGATTTTCAAGATGCCAAATACTCCCAAAACAAAATTTTATAAGGGCGCCTCTTTAAATTACAGTAGTACAACTTCAAATCTTTAAAGCAGATCATCAGTTACTTAATTGAGAAAGCTAGAAAGAAGAGATTTTACGAAAAATCAGTTGGACAGAAACGACCTATTGAGAAGTGCAGTGGAAAAAAGAGACACGAGAAGTGTTGTGGAAAGCCCGCCCATGAGAAGTGGATGGATATGCATTTGATTCATGCTAACCTCCATCTTGCATGTACAAGAGTTTGCGGGATCAAAGGAAATGCATGTACAGAGTTTGTAGGGATAGAGAATTAAAGTAAATGCATGTACAAAGTCTGCATGGGACAAAGAACTAACACGTTGGCATGGTGCTTTGTATGGTGGTGCAGGTGGTAGCAGGACATCAAGTGGCAGCAGGAGAAGAGATCAGCATGGGATATGGACTATGGATTTAGCAAACATTTAATATTAAGAAGTAATGCTAGGCACGTGCCTAACATTACTTTGATTGTATAAAAATAGTATATAAATGTGTCCTTTAAAGTGAAGATAAGCTAAGTTTTTATCCGCCTGTGCCTCAGGAAGAGGCCAAATAAGAGGTAGAATTGAAAAGTTACGTTAAAATTCTATGAATTTCTAACTTAGACTGTATAAACCTCAGAAACTTTGGGTTAAAACAAATTAAATTCATTGGTCTTTGTGCCAACTAATTGCAAAACTAAAAAATCGATTACAAATAATTCCCCTAAGCTCGCAGGGCAAGGACTAATAAGAAAGTATGGGTTGTAAACTTGCTTTAATAAATATCTTGAAATGGCAGCTTGAAGCAATTTATTTCATTTTTTGCATGAAACATTTTAAACTTTGGCATGAAAAATTTACAACCCTATTTATTTGGATTAAGCCCACACTTTGGTTGGATATTTCAATCCTAATTCTTACTTTGAGTTTAATTAGTTAATTATAATTTTTTTTATTTATTTACATTAGATTTTGATTTGGTTATTTTATATTTGATTGTTTTATATAATTTGTCGACCAATGTCTTATTATAGAATTTTGACAAGGATCATGTTCATTGGTTGAGTGTTGTTTTATTGTCTAATTAAAACTAGTACAGTCGTAAACTTGTGGCTGGTGAACGCCGAAAGGTTTCAGCTAGCTCAGAAAATGAAACGCTAATCACCTGGACGTGACAATTAGTTAGCCACCATAGTAAATTTTAAATATGATCAAGTAAAAGTAAAAAAATAAACATGTAAACAGACGCCTTTATAATAGTGAGGAAGTTAATGGTTGAAATCACAACCATTGATTTATTGGGACGACTAAGAATATTCCATCAATATTTAATCTTGTCCATACAAAACTGATTAAGCACTAAAAACCTATTAAATGTGCCCATTGTCAATAGGTGTACGTCTTTCGACCTAATTATTGCATTTTATGTTAATTGAAAATATTTTTTTAATTTAAAAAAGAAAAAAAATAGAAAAAAAATGTATTCATCTAAATTATTCTATTTTGAGAGTAGTATTCCTTTAATTCTATTTAAATATTTTTTTCAAATCTACATATATATATTTTTGAAATGTATATTTTATAATAATATTCTTTGTTATTTTTTTTAAATAGGAAAAACTTATTATAACTTATTTGTAATTCATATTGAGAAGAATTCATATTGGTTATTATTAGTGAATGTAGGTTGATTCATGATCATTATTTAAGAAAGTCATTCCACATGAAATGATGTGTTGATTGTTGATTCTTGAGTGGGTGGACTTTCACTCTCACCATATGCCTTTGGGCTTTCGATAGTTAACATGTTTCCTTTAAGAAGAAGAGTTCTTAGGTAATCATTACAAGTAATTCTCAAACTTCCTCTAAGAACAAAAAGATGATTTTAACTTAAATAGTATATTTGCAAGAAAACTTATTATTAAAGTTACATTCAACATAATCATATTTTTTTTAGTAACATTTAATCTTAATCCTATACATAAAATCAAATATTACTCAAAATTACAATTTAATCTCTTACTTAATATAGTATCATTTATCATTCTAAATTCTAAGCAAAAATAATTTTATACTTCAAATAAATCAAATAAATCAGAAAATCAATATGGTATGAAATGCCCTCTCAATCATTTAGATAAAATTTTCTTTATTTTTAAAAGCAAAATCTTTTGTTAAAAATTGTGAAATAGACCATGTATTTAAAAAAAAATGTAATCATGAAATGAAGCATGATTATAGTTATATGAATGCTCATGAATCATTAACATGCAAATTTATACAAATTTCCTTTATTTTTTTAAAAGCACAATCTTTTGTTAAAAAAAATGTAGATAAAATTTTCTTTATTTTTAAAAGTAAAATCTTTTGTTAAAAATTGTGAAATAGACCATGTATTTAAAAAAATGTAATCATGGAATGAAGCATGATTATAGTTATATGAATGCTCATGAATCATTAACATGCAAATTTATACAAATTTTCTTTATTTTTTAAAAGCACAATTTTTAGTTAAAAAAAATGTAGATAAAATTTTCTTTATTTTTAAAAGCAAAATCTTTTATTAAAAATTGTAAAATAGACCATGTATTTAAAAAAATGTAATCATGGAATGAAGTATGATTATAGTTATATGAATGCTCATGAATTCATTAACATGCAAATTTATACAAATTTCCTTTATTTTTTTAAAAGCACAATCTTTTGTTAAAAAAATGTAATCATGAAATGAAACATGATTATAGTTATATGAATACTCATGAATCATTAACATGCAAATTTAAAAGCACAATCTTTTGTTAAAAAAAATGTAATCATGGAATGAATCATGATTATAGTTATATGAATGCTCATGAATCATTAGCATGCAAATTTATACAAATTTCCTTATTTTTAAAAGTACAATCTTTTGTTAAAATTTGTGAGATAGGTCATTAATCATAAGCATGCAAATTTATACAAATTTTCTTTATTTTTAAAAGCACAATCTTTTGTTAAAAATTGTGAGATAGGTCATGTATTTAAAAAAAAACTGTGATGCAATATATGTATTTATTTTTTCACACCTTTAATATAATAATTAAGATTTTTTATATAAAAGTTATTATTTATTTACTATATTATTTTATATAAAATTATTATTTAATTAGTATAATATTTTGTTCATAAAATTTATATAAAATAGTTTTATATTTATTTTTTATTATAAGTCTGAATAAAAATTGTGAGATAGGCCATGTATTTAAAAAAACTGTGATGTAATATATGTATTTATTTTTTCACAACTTTAATATAATAAAAAAAATTTATATATAAAAGTTATTATTTATTTAGTATATTATTTTATATAAAATTATTATTTAATTAGTATACTATTTTGTTTATAAAATTTATATAAAATAGTTTTATATTTATTTTTTTATTATAAATTTGAATTTAAAGAAATTGAGTTAAATATTTAATTACGTTAATAAAATTTGTATAAAATAGTTTTATATTTATTTTTTATTATAGGTTTGAATTTAAAGAGATTGAGTATATATATTTTTGTAAATTATTCAATTAAATCATTGTGTATAGAGCATGGTTGTTTAAAAGTATTTTTTTAAAACAAAAATTGAGATATGGTGTATTATATAAAAGTTGCCGCCTAAATCAAATAATATAGTTATAATTTCGGTATTAGAGAATGACTAACTTCTTATTGGCTGAATACACAAAAAGGAAAGTTTCAAAAAATATGTATTATGGAGATTCTTACATGTATATATTTTATAAAAAGTGTATAGAATTTTGACAACTTTGCTCAACATAAAATATGATAAAAAAATATGTTGATTGGTTACTTCCT
>JASDQU010685799.1:73774-85600 GCA_032191745.1 Picea mariana | reverse complement strand
TTTATTTTGTATTCACTTTGAATTATAATACACTCATCACTTCACTTTATTATTTACCTTTTAAAATCTCTTAAACCACTTTGATTACTTTGACCTTTTGGGGCTTCTAGATGACATATGAGGGTCCTCCAACTTCGTAAAGCCATAACTCTCAAACCGTGAGGAGTTATGTGACATTATACATACCACCAGAAATGGAATGACATGTACTATCCATATAGAATAGTATTATCTGAAAATATATCATAACTCATACCGTTACCCATCAAACAAACTTGGGTCCATTACCCAAATCTGGGGTCTCCAACTTCTCATGGCCATAACTCTCTAACCATGAGGAATCATGTGATGTTCCACATACCTTCGGAAATGAAATGAAAAGAACTATCCATATAGGATATGTTCCCTAAAAAATTCACTTTCCTTCCTCTCATTATTCCAAAATTAAGCATGGGTTCTCTTACTCCACAAATCATCTTCCCGTGAGGGCTTTCACCATAAGGGGACCACTTTGGAGTTCATCTATATTTACTTCTTATCAACCATGAAAAAACAATAATGAGTCATATTTACATCAAAACATATTGGGTCCATTACCCAAACCTTTGTGCTACGGGGATTTATTCAAGGGTTGACATCAATGACAACCAACCTTAATCAACAATTACTAGTTAAGAAAAATTGAATCAGAGACATGCAAAATGGGTAAAATTTATGCATAATTTTACTTTTGTTTTTAATCATATTGTTGGAAACACTAAAAAAGTTGTAGATGCTTTGAGAAGAAGGATTTTGATTGTACAGGAATTCCAAGTGGATACCTTAGGGTTTGAACACCTCAAGGAGATGTACCGAGAAGATGTTGATTTTAACAAAGCTTATGAGGCATGCAAGAATCCTTTATTGGGAGATAGAAGCCCATGGAATGAATATTTGATCTAGGATGCATTACTATTCAAAGGAAGCCAATTTTGCATACTGAAATGCTCAATGAGAGATAACCTGCTGAAAGAGAAACACAACAGAGGTTTAGCTAGACATTTTGGTCACAATAAGTCATTTGCACAGCTGAGAAATTCATATTATTGGTCGAGCATCAGGGCAGAGGTGAAATTTTTTGTGAACAAATGAAAATTTTGTCAGTATGCAAAAGGAAGAAAAAAAAACACTAGTTTGTATCAGCCATTACCGATTCCAGAGAGGCTATGGGTTGTAATCAGTATGGATTTTGTTTTGGGATTGCCTAGAACTCAAAAAGGGAGCGATTCCATATTTGTTGTGGTGGATAGATTTTCAAAAATGGCACATTTCATACCATGCCAGAAGACAAACGATGCTACACACATAGCCAATTTGTTTTTCAGAGGAGTAGTGAGACTACATGGATTGTTGAGAAGCATAGTTTCAAACAAGGACACCAAATTTGTAGGACACTTTTGGAGGACTCTATGGAAGAGGCTGGGGATGAACTTGTCCTTTAGTTCAGGATATCAACCTCAGACAGATGGATAGACTGGAGAAGTAAATAAGAGTCTGGGAAACTTGTTAAGAAGTTTAGTCACTGAGCAAGGTCATCAATGGAATCAGATTCTAGCACAAGCAAAATTTGCATTCAACAATTCAGTGAACAAGAGCACAGGGGAAAGTCCATTTGAAATTGTGTATGGTATACAGGCAAGAGGGATTACAAAGTTGAGAGATATAAATCAAGATGAATTCAAAAGTGCTACAGTAGAGGATTTTGCAACAGAAATGCAGAAACTCCATGACAGAATCAGAGAGCAGCTATAGAACAACATCCAGAAATATAAGAGCAGAGTTGATCAAAAGAGGAGAGAAGTTAAATTCAAAGTTGGAGATGAATTTTTAGCTCATTTGAGAAAAGAGAGGTTTCCAAAAGGAATGTATAACAAATTGAATATGAAGAAGATAGGACCATGTAGGATTCTCAGAAAAATCTCAACCAATGCTTATGAAATTGAGTTGCCAGACAATGTTGGGATATCACTGATATTCAATGTTGCAGACCTATATCCTTACAAGAGAGATGAGGCAAGAGTATTAAATGATCAAAAATAAGTTCAGTGGGAAGAATAATTGCCCACAGTAGAAAAATATCAGATGGAGAAAATCATTGAACAAAGAGATGGAAAGAAGACCAGGAGAAAGACATATCCTGAGTACTTAGTGAAGTGGAAAGATCATCCAATGGAAGATGCAAGTTGGGTCACAAAACCTGATATTTTGAAGCAGGGAAAGACAGTGCAGGATCTCATGGACAGGAGTCCATTAAAATTTTAACCAGAGGAGTATGATGCAAGAGCATCGCCTTCAAAGTCAAAATGCAAGCGTGGAGGCAAAGGAGTGACATCTCAACATGACAGAGTTTCAAATCATAAATTAACTCAGAATTAAATCGGGTTGTTGAGATATTTCGTAAAAAACACTTTAAAAATGTAACATGTTTGTAAAGTCATGAAGGACTGTAAGGGGTTGAATATATAGAGTGTTGACTCTTATCTGGCAATAACTGTTAGTTATTGTAATAGGACAAAGTAGGTAACCACTAAGAGTTTGATATATAGGTTGCAGACAGGACGACGAGTGCTCGTGGAGCCGGTCCTTAGATAGTTTGTTGTTGCATTGTAAAAATTTACGAGATTAGGAGGAGATGAGATAAATATCAGAGATATTAGTAGAATAGATTAGAGTATAAGAAATACTATGTAATTTTGTTTTCATGAATGAATAGAACAGACAGGATTTTCCTAAATCCTTGGACTATGTTCATTTAACATGTGACTGAAAGAATGTGATATTCTTTGTGTATGATTATTTTCATTTTCGTTCATGTATGATTGTTCGATGGGTTGACTGTATGAGTTTGTGATGAAACTAGATGAGTTTCAATTGTTTCTCTTATGACAATTGTATGCAAGGTGTACATATCGAATGCAAGGAGTGCATCGATTGAGTCTCAGATTGACTCATAGAAGTTCAGAGAGAACAAAGGAAACTTAGACCAGGTGCAAGGTGTGCACAACGTCAAGAAGCTACCAAGCATCGAAGAACCTCAAATAAAGGAATGCCTGGTGGGTGAGAAGAATTTATTTTCAAGAAATCCTTCGATCTGAGTTATCAAAATCCTGAGGATGCAAGGTGTGTGTGGGGAATCAAAATCCTTTTAAGGACAAAACTTAGAAGGGATAGCACTTTCACAAGTGTTGACTAGATCCAAGAGTCGGACTCGTAGGAAGAGCAAAGGTTTGAAACTTTTGAATACTTAGAAAATATTCTAAGTCAGAGAGATTAGAATCTCAGGAGGAGGAGCGATAGTGTTCGTTGGATTATAGTGCATTGGATCAACAACAATCTGATCAGAGTAAGGTGCACGAGCCTTAGCACTTCGCACACTCAAGAGAGAGAATTCACTAAGGGTTGAGAACTCGGATTTCCGAAGCCCAAAGAGCCGGAAACCCGAAGTAGAATCTCAGTCATCCGATCACAGGAATAAATCTGAGTCGTCAGATTGTTCAGGGTAAAATTCAAGCGTTGAATTGCCGGAGTGGATCTGAGCCATCAGATACTGTGAATCCGAGAGGAGTCAAGTTTGAAACTTGAGACTTCTGAAGCATGGAGAGCTGAAGGTCCGGAGTGATTATGGATTGTTGGATCCAAGAGGACATGTGTCGACAGATTGGAATATCCAGAGGAAGGAGAAAGTTGAAGTGTTGAAACACTCAAAGCCCAAAGAGCCAAAGAGCCGAGAGTTGTCGATCTATAGGTGGACACTTGTCAATAGATCATGAGCTCTGGGTAAAGTTTTTGTGGAGTTTCAGTTGAGAATTGAGACTGTTGAGACCCAAAAACCCGAAGTGATTTGGAGTCATCGAATCTAGGAGAGACATGGCATATATCCATGCACTCCAGATAAAGTCCCGAAGTAATCCTTGATCATTATATCAAGAGGACACACAGAATAAATCTTTTTACTTTGCGGGGAGAGAAAAGTTAAGAGTTGAAAAGTCTAAAGTCGGTATACATGAAGGGATCGCATTCGTTGATCTGAAGAGGACACACGTCAGTGGATTAGATTCTTTGGATAAAATCCAAAGAAGGAAAGGGTTGAAGTTCAGAAATCTAGAGTCTGGAGTTCCAAAGTGATCAACACCATTGATGTCAGAGCACAGGTTTCCGTAGATCATCAACTTCGGAGGATTGGAGTATGAAAGAGAGATGGGTTTGATATTTCAGAACCCCAATGTCCGAAATTGCAAAGAGATCACATTCGTCAATCTTGAAGGGACAGATCTGCCCCGTGGATTTGTAAGATGTAGATCTTAACCATCATTTCAAGTAGTATCATCAAGATCATGAGATCGACAATCCTGTAGCATTGCGGAGACAGGAGTTGTGCGAAGTTTAAAATATTGAGGGTGGGTTGCAATCCAAACCGTGGTTTCGTCAAGAGGACACGTGGAGACTGGAGGAGCATTGTAGGCCCAAAAGTAGTTTAAATTCAAATGACTTGTGTCCGTGCCTACAATCACGTGTTCATCACCCAAGGTCATATCACGAGAGGGATTATCCAAATAGGAGATAACACCCATCACTCTAAGCTTTTGCAGGAAAGTGAAAGGAAAGGTCACAGGTATCACAAGACCACACCAAAAGGCTGAAAGTACCTCTATTTTATTAATATGTGGGACTATGAAGGTCCTAAAGAGTTTTTTGACTTAGAGAATCGAAGATCCTTTCACCGGGAAGTTGCGGAGCCATATGGGGGAGTAGGGGCGCTACATCATTGAGCTAGTACTAGAGACATTCCTGGTCCAAATGGACAATATTCTCCCTATAAAGAAGAGACTTCAGCCATGGATGTCATGGCTCAAGGGACCTCGAAGAGGTGGTGGGTGACCCATCAAATAAATATTTGAAACTAGGATCATGTAGTCAATTTTATACATGTGCACTTCCATCCCGTCGTCGAATTTGGACTAGCCAACCAATATAAGGGCACAGAGGATCCCCGGGAACACATCTCCTTTTGTGAATGGTGCTAGACTATTTAAAAAATCCCTCAATCCCAATGGTTCCATTGGTTTTTCCATACCATGGATATGGTCCCCCAAAGTTGGTATATCTAGGAGTAAATCTAGAAGAAAGCAAGTGAATGGACCCATATGACTTCCCAGTTCCTTTCGACATTCTAGTTCACTTCGGATAATCCAGTTGTCAACGAATCTATCATTTGGGTTAAGGACTTTATTTTACATCAGTAGCCAACAATTGTTGGTCGATTGGTGGTCTTCTCATATCACTAGTCATTGGCCAAGATAAATGAAGCAGTCCATTGATGGAAGATTGAAATGGACAATGATGACGCCCATGACGTCCACATTCAAGAACCTAAAGGAGAACGTGTACTAGAGGTAAGGGTGGCTGATACAACTACACCAGATTATATTGGCCCTATCAAGACTAAGAAACACAATATTGGGATAGAAGAAGCACCGAAGATGGCCATTATTGGGGATTACTAGGATAAGGAGACCATAACCCAGGTTTTTGACCTCCTAAAAGAGTGTGAAGAATTTTTTCCCCAAATTTTTTCTAAGATGGAGGGAATTGTGGGATCCTTAGAAGCTATAAAGATCCAAATTAAACCTGACACCAATCTAGTTAAGAGAATTCCCTAACATCTAAATCCTATATAAAAATAAAAAGTTCCAAAGAAGCTATATTGCATGTTGGATGTCGAGATAATTGTCCCTGTCAAAGAATCTGACTGGATCAGTCCCATGGTCGTTCAACCGTAAAAGACAAAGGAAATTTGGATATGTGTCACTCTATATGATTCAACATAGCTTGTGTCCATGGTCCTTTCCTAACTCCATTCATAGACAAGGTGTTGGAGAATTTTGGTAGGGAAACCTACTCCTTCACGGATGGTTTATCCGGATATCATTAAGTTTGGGTCATAGAGGAAGATTAGGCCAAAACCTCCTTTGAAATTAAATGGGGGTCCTTTGCATATATATTCATTACCTTCATATTAAAAATTCCCCCGTAGTATTTTCTCAAATAATGGTAGCAGCATTTAAGGTGTTTATCCATAAGTTCCTTGAGGTGTGTTTATACTATTGGACTGTGTTCATTTTGGTAAAAGGCCATATACAATCTCTCTGGGTAATGTTGGATCGATGTCGCCAATTGCAGATTTCTTTGAAATTTAAGAATTGCATATTTTGTTCTCCCTTTGGTATATTTATCGACCATGTCATGTGTAAAGACGGCTTGCTAGTCGACCTGACCAATATTTCCACCATCCTAGATATGGTGGCCCCTACTTCAATTCATAGGATGCGCGCAACATTGGGACATAATGGATACTACAGACGGTTCATATATAATTGTTCATAGATCACGACCCCATTATAAATGTTGTTTCATAAATATATTAAATATGAATGGACATCAGAATGTCAACAAGCTTTTGATACCCTGAAGGAAAAACTAGTTACTCCACCCATTTTTTATTTTTTTTCGGATTGGTCCAAGATCTTCCATGTTCATGTCAATGCTTCATCCATCATGTTGGGTGTCATCCTAGCCTAGATAGAGGAAGGAATTATTGATCATTCAATCTATTTTTCTAGAAAAAAATTATCTGATGTTGAGCGGAATTATACTACAACTGATCACGAAGGCCTTGCTATGGTATATGCCCTGGAAAAATTTCACCACTACTTGTTGGGGTCCTTCCTCAAATTATTCACTAATAATTATTCCCTCAAGTATTTAGTTAACAAAGCCATGTTGGGTGGCCACATCTTCTAGTGATTTCTCTTGTTTTAGGAATTTTACTTTGAGGTTGTGGTAAAATCAGGAAAACACAATGTGGGGTTGGATAATCTGTCGTGCATTGAGATGGGAGAGGTTGTTAATAGCCTTGAATACGAACTTCCCAATACACAACTCTTCCATGTCGAAGTCGTCCCACATCAACTAGCTAAAATAACCTAATTCCTTATTTCTAAACAAGCTCCCAGGGAATATACTTCTGCACATTGTTACCAACTAGTGACCTGCAGTGTTGATTATCAGTTGATTGCTAGGAAGTTATATAAGTTGGGTGTGGATGGAATCCTACGTTGTTGTGCTTTGGTATAGGAACAATATTACATCGTGTATGAGGCACAAAAAGGAATTGTTGGGGTCTATAATGTCGACAAGGCCAATGCAAGAAAGGTTCTACGCATCAGTCTTTGGTGGCCCTCTCTCTTCACTGACTCTAAGGACTACTGCAAGCATTGTGATGTATGTCAACGGGTGGGAAAGCCCTGTCGAAGATATAATCTCCCCCTCTTCCTAGTGATTGCACTTGAACCCTTCAAAAATTGGGACATTGAATTTGTTGGACCTATCAATTTGCCCACACATCGCAATGGCATGTTATACATTAGCATTGCCACAAAATATCTGACAAGATGAGTTGAAGCCACAACAGTCAAGGATTGTATAGCCGAGACTGCGATGCACTTCATTTTTGACAATATTATCACTAGATTGGATGTCCATGGGTACTAATGAGTAACCAAGGCTCACAATTTATGAACGCTACCATTCAATAGCTCAATCAAGAGTTCACGATCCATCACCAAAATAACACTTTGCATCATCCTCAAGATAATGGTATGGTTGAATACTTCAATAAAGTTTTAGAAAATTCCTTAACCAAATTTTGTAATGTGTAGCATGATGATTGGGATCAACGTATCCCCGTAGTTTTATGGGCTTACCAAACCACGTGCAAAAGGTTGACTAAGAACACACCTTTCATATTAGTCAATGGGAAGGAAGCAGTCATGCCATTAGAATTTTTGGTCCCTGCCTTTGAGTCACACTTGTGACTCATATGACCGATGAACAATCCCTACAACACAGGTTGTATGAGATTATGGAACTTGAGGAAGATCGTATAATGGAAGGCTTCATCCAAGTGGTAGAAAAAGACAAATAGAAGGCTTGGAATGTTTGTAACATTCACCAAAAAATCATGCAGCCATGATCTTTAGTTCTATTATATGACAACAAATATTCCTAACATCCCGGTAAGTTACGTATATGATGTCTAGCCTCGTTTCACTTAGTCTATATCACTGAAGCAAGTGATGCCAAGATAGAAACTCTACAAGGATAGCCACTCAAGGGTCTCATTAATGGTAGCAGGTTGAAAGTGTACTATAAACCTCAAGGGTCAACCACCATTTAATATTTTTGATAACCTTTATAGAGAAATGTGTTAATATTAGTATAGGTAGCAAAGTGTTTTGCACAGTTCCTAGCTGACATAAGTTTAAGTTTAAATTTTTACTACATAAGCATTTCAGCTTCACAAGGGAGATCCTTCCAATGATAGTTGAAGGAATATCATTGATATTGCAAATTGTGCCGCTGTACTTTCCCATGTATTGGGGCATGCTCATTTAGCATAGGTCACGCAGGTACTAACCCAATTTCTTACCGCTTCCGTTCCTCAAAAATCCCTCAGTCCTAGATGGGACGTTGGCTTATTCCCCAAGTAACTAGTCGGATATAACATCACATTCTCCAATCACCCTCTCCAGCACGACCAATCTAAATTTTTGATCGGTCTGTCCACTGCATAATTATAATTGTTTCTTATTTCCCTTCCCACCATCCCTCCCCCAAAATCCCTCTCTCCCTCCCACACCTATATATTCCAAGGCCTCAACCCCCAGCCCTCACCTTTCTCTTCCAGCTTATCACTGCGATTTCAAAGCTTCCCTCTCATGGCGTGCCTTATCCGACTCTTCATCAATTTTTTATCATTAGCTCATTCGAGCGACCCTAGAATATCCTTTTCCCACTACCACTTATCTCTTTGTATATCATAGCCTTCTCATCCCAACCCCGATCCTCGCCAGTATAATATTTGCAATCCCCTACTTTCTGAACACTCATTTTCTTTCTCTCACAACCACCCCACTCCCCACTACACCCATTGTTGCTTAACGTTTCACCATGCTTCATACCCTTCACTGTTCATATGAGACCTTTCTAAAGGACTTTCCTAACACCCTCCTTGCCACCATCTATACCACTTTCTCCCTGGGAGCAAGTAGGATGAACATAGTTCCTCTCACTCCTCCCATTCATTCTATCCCTACCATCACATCCTGTCACCACTTCTAGAACCCACAGAATTCAACTAGCCAAGGATTCCTACTCAACCTGACCGCCCCAGAAAAACATGAAAAGTAGCAAATAATGCTCTCTCTTGGGGGAAATGTGCTTCTTGGTCGTATTTTTCCACATGCATCAATGAATGTCCCGACTCAAGTAATGGGACACAATCACAACTATCCTACGCAATGATGATCTTCTCTTCCTCCGACTTTTCCCTGTTGATTATAAAGCAGTTGGCTCAAGGACAAGCCAAGTAATAGTGGTGGGGACATGTTGGCACCCAAATTTTTGGGTCTAGTTTTACATGCACACATAAACAGAAGTTGTGTGCGCTCATCCAAAAGTTTTGTGAGTGCCTGAGGATATGCACAAAAAAATTATGCGGTGCATGCATCAGACCATATTTTTTTAAGCAACGTGTTGAGCTTGAAGGTGGTCAAGGGTGCGTAAATATGGGTTTTTTTAGTTGAGCAAGTTGGTTCACATTTTTACAGTTGTTCTGAAAACCAAGAAGATGCTCTCTTGAAGCAAGAAAGGAATCAACAAGATATCTCTCGAAATGATTGTTGCTAGCAGTAGATGAAAATGTGGGGAGGTTATAATATGAGTTGGCTAGGAAGTTAGGATTTCCCCTAATGTAGAGAACCTATGTGGATCCCTGGAAGGTACTAGAAGCATGTGAGGTCATTAGATCAGACAAGTGAGTGGAGAAAAATAGTGAAGGAAAATGCTCCCCAACAAAAAAATTATATAAAGAGAGCTCTCGGCTTAGAAAACAAGCTGGCTAATTTTTGAATGCATCAATCCCAAATCTCTGACTTAGCCTATTGTAATATTGTGTTGTATCGAGAAGTCTCTTGTGTCTTTTATTTTTTTGAATATTAAATATCAACACAAGGTGCATACTTTTGTATTCCCACTATTTATATAGTAATGAGATGAAGTCATATGGTTACTCAACTCAGTTATTCAACATAATGTATATCTCTAATAAGATGGAATACATCTAGTAATAAAGATATGGCAATTATGTTCTCTCCTATGTTTTTTAGGAATGAGAATCACATGTGCGTGTATAATTTTAATTCTTATTCCTTTTATAATATCATACATGAGTTACATGAATGTCATTTACAATACAGTTTGGTATGTTTGGTCCTCCATCCCTGACACAAGACCTTATGGTCTCTATGATCCTATCTACATCTCGAGTAAGACCTTCCTCGGCCTTGGACGAGGATTAATATTCTAGTGCTTAGGCGATTTTTGGACACGCTCTGGATGAAACCTAGGTCTCAAACCCCCCAGTGTTAAGAAGTTTAGTGCATGTGCAAGCGTGTACTAAAAAAAGGACACTACACTGCACCAAAACAACCCACTGAGGAATCTTCGGCAAATGAAGAAAATAATGCTTAGATGGTATTTTTGGATAACCATTGCACACCCTTCCAAGACCACCATTCATGGAACTACTATCCAAAAGTAGACATGAACAAGTTTGATGGATTTTATTCATTTGGTTAGGTTACCCAAATGGAACAATATTTATGTCTCCATGGAATAATTGATAACCTAATGAAACTTAGAATGGGTGTTTTATATTTGGATGTAGAACGTTGGAAATTTTGGAAATGGTATAAAAAATCTCATGGTGGCTACATTTCCTGGAGCCATTTTGTACAAGACATATACTCTCATTATGAATGAAACACTCACTATTTTTGGAAACTATAAAAATTACGTCAAACAACCATATTTATGGACTTTATTCACAACCTTTAAACAATTGGAAATCGACTTGTAGGTCCTTTCTAATTCCTTTTTTAAATAATTTTTATTTAATGGTCTAAAGGAGGAAATTAGAGCACAAGTCATGATGCAACACCTATTTACTTGGTTGGAAGCCTATGATAGAGATAAATAAATTGACATGGTTATCAATGCACAAATAAAAATACCATCATTCACTTCTCATACTCTCTCTCCATTAGTAGCTACCACCAACAAATCCACCTGACAACCCTTAAGGATCCAAATGTTGTCCCTAGAAGAGATTGTCGAATGGAAACACCCCAAGCTTTGTTATAATTATGATGAGAGGTATTTCAAAGGGCACAAATGTAAATAATGGAAATTATTTCAAATGGATGTATTCCCCCAAGACCACTCAAAATACATCCTAGTCAAATACACTATTGAACCAGACTTCAAAGAAAAAAAACCTCTTATTCAAGAAGAAACAATCTTATGAGCCCCTTGTGATGAGCCCCAAATTTCTCTCCATGCTTTATCTAGTTTTATTGCACGTCAAACACTAAATTGTATTGGTTACATCAAGAACTATAAGGTGATTCTTTTGATCAACAATGGAAGCACCTACAATTTGATTCATAGGTGAGTGGCTAAAGAAACCCATTATTATGTCCATTCCATACCTTATTTTTAAATTATGATATCCAATGGTGGTATGATGGAATTTTGAGGCCGATATGAAAATGTGAAACTTCAAATAGGAGAGTATCATCTCAAATCTCAGAGGTTTCCTATTGAAATGGTTGGTTGTGATGTATTATTGGGTGAAGAATGGTTAGGAAATTTGGGACCTATCACCAT
>JASDQU010685799.1:51510-71009 GCA_032191745.1 Picea mariana | reverse complement strand
TCTTCTTTGATTGGAAGAAAATATAAACAAATATCTTGTTAGTTCTCTTTCTTTCTTGGCATTTTCCTTGCATTGTTATTTGAAAAAGAAAAAGAAATTAGCATAGTGTTTTGTTTTCTTCTCATATTAAAAGCATTTCAAAAGAAAAATAAGAAAGATAATCCTTCTTTGCTAGTGTTCTTATCATTTCTTTTTTTCTTCAAGAGTCTTAACAACATCAGTTGCACTACCATACCCTTTTGAGTAAATCAAGCCAGTAAAAAGAAGGCTAATTAAAATTTACTAGACTTTATGTTTGTAGGGTCCATCAACTAGATTAGGCTAGAGCCTTTATTTAGGTTGGAGAGGAAACTCTTGAAGGCTATAAAAAAAAATACGATTCTGTGGTAAGAAGTGTATAAGTCCAGTAACATGGAAATTATCTGGGACCCCCCTCTAACATAGGGGCTAAACATGAGGTCGTGTACGGAAAGGTAGCAGAGATAACCCCTCCAAATCCGGACCAAGCATAGTGAGGAATGCATATAGAGGACTTGTCTTGGGATTCCATTGATCGCATTTGCCACAGAGCTTCGTGGGTCTCGAATCCATTTGAGGTCCTCAAACATTTTCCAAAAAACTTTCTTTTGATACCCTTGATAGGTTTCGGGCTTGATACCCTGCTCATTGTCGTCCACCTGACTGTCGATTGTACTTACCTGGTGATTGTTTACGAGTTGGCAACCTAGTTGCCTTTATTTTAGGGACTTACATAGGTGACCGCGGGGGTATACCACAATACCTAGGGTAGACATCAGGCCACACTTTGCAGAGTATACCCAAAGGGTGCTTCCATATTTGAGTTTCACTTGCACTGGTAAGTTTCTCTAGTGTTGGTTGGTGTAACTGTTCTTCCACCTAGTTAGTCGTTTTCCTTATTTGCCTTTAGGAACTTTTAGTTTGTGCTCTGTGCTCCCTAGTTTTCCATAGTGAGTTAGTCAGTCGTGGCTTTGGGTCTCTAACCTAGGGTGTTAGACCGCCCACTCCGTTGATCGTGAGGAATTTTTGGTCTTCCGCTTAGAAATGTGGAGCTGCCTCTTTATAAGCATTGTTTTGATCACTCTGGTTCTTCAGAGTCAATGTGTGAGACTTTTACGTATTTGAACGATCCCGCAAGGGGAGAACCTATGCATAAGATCTTTATGGATCAAGTTCCTGACGATACCAACCAAGGAACCCCTTCGCAAGGGGATTCTTGTGCTTTTCCTTTCTTCGAAAACGTTGGTGTCCCTTTGATGGTCGCTTTGTACATTATTGGGTTGAATGTGGGATTACCAGTTTGGTTGGGTACCATTTCAAATGTCCCAAATGATCTTGATTCTTCTCATTTAAGAACCTTAATTCATGAGCACCCTGTTGATGTTTCTTCATAAACAAACTCTTCTCCCCCTCCTCCTCTCGCCTCTGGTGAAAGTACAGTTACTAGTAACCGAAATTCTAAACAAAATAGAAAGAGGAATAATAGGAAGAAGAAATCACCAACCTCTGCGAGTCATGTTCGAGATAGGTCAACAACGTATGCAAGTCACGTTGAAGACCAGCACCTAGCCTCTACATGTTATGCTGGGGGTAATAACCAACCCTCTACAAGTCAAGTTGGGGGAAAGAGTCCAGTCACTGCTAGTCATACTGGTAATAGGTCTATAGCCTCTGCAAATCAAGTTATTGACCCATCACCAGCCTCTGCAAGTCATGTTGGAGATGAGAAACTAGCCATTGCTAGTCATGATGGGGACATTAATTCTATTGATAAACCTACACGGATAGGACGTAAGCCTAAGTTCTCTTGTAATATTTTCAAGGGAGATCACCTTACTCATTTGTGCTCTGGAATTCCATAGGTACAAAGATTGTGGTCCCTCTCTACAAGATCTTCTGATTCTGAGTCTTCTGAGGTTTCCTCACAGCCTATTCATCCATTGGTTTATAATGTGGTCACGTCGATGCAATCATCAGATGATATCACTCATCTTTTGAGGGGTGAGGTGCCCTCAGACCTTGTATTCTATCCAACTATTCAGCCATTGGTTGAGAAAGTGGTCATGTTGATGCAGTCATCGATTGATCCCACTCCTCTTTTAAGGGGTGAGGCTCCTTTAGACCTTCTAGTCTCTCAGGCTATGCAGTCATTGGTTGAGAAAGTGGTCATGTTGATGTAGTCATCGGCTGATCCCACTCCTGTTTTGAGGGGTGAGGTGCCTTTAGACCATGTAGTCTCATAGCCTATGAAATCATTGGTTGCGAAAGTGGTTATGCCGATGACATCTTCGATTGATCCCACTCCTCTCTTAGGGAGTGAAGTGACTACCAAATACGTTTTTAGCATTTCTAGTTTCGTACTTTCAGAACAATGGGGCATTCTGCTCTCTCCAAGCACTCCCCCTCCACGCCCTAGGATGGTTTCCTTTGATTGGAATGATCTTGTTGAGCCTCGTCTTCCTTCTTCTGCACCTTTTCAAATAAGGGTTGAAGTTAATTCAACAAACATTTATCGATGTATTGTGGATGAAGTAGCCTCTGTGAGTATTTTATCCTCCTATGTTTGGAAAGTCTTGGGAACTCCTGAGATTTTATCTTCTTTGCATGAATTGTTGGCTTTTGAAAGATGTCCTAGTGATAATTGGGGGTTCTTCCTTATTTACCTATATCTTTAGGTGGGAAGACTCTCCTTGTTGATGTTATAGTGGTGCAATGCCCGTTAGATTTCAATATGCTTCTCGGGCGTGATTATGTATATGCTATGAATGTTGTGGTGTCTATGATTTTCTGTATGATTCATTTCCCTCACATTGGAAGCATTGTCACTATCGATCAGCTGGCATCTGATAATCACCACCCTAATTCAGAATTATTTCAGACTACCCCATTATATGTTCCTAGCATTCATGTAGCCCCCAACAAGTCTTCTTTTAAGCCCTTTTCAGACCCTCTAAACATGAAAAGATTGTCGAGCGATCTTATGGCATTTCACGCTCGTTAAACTGAAATTTGAAGGCACATCTATCTAGCTGTAGTTTACCCCTTTTTCGGTCTGGATGGTCAACTCTATGAACAAAGGTCTACTCTAGGAAATTCAGTTCTCTAGAAGAGTATTCTCAGGTATAATGTTAACCCTTTTTCGGGCCTGAGGGACTAAATTTACGAAAAATGAACCCCCATGGATTCCATAGTTAAGCTCTTTCTAGACTCCCTAAAATTGAAAAGATCGTTGAGTGACATTATTCCTTCACACTCATTAAAATGGTATAGAAGAACATTCCTGACGGAGTCCATAGTTAATCTTTTTTCAGACTCCTTAAAAATGAAAAAATTGTCGAGTGATCTTGTCTTTATCACACTCGTTAAAATGGTTTTGAATAGACATCTTGTTGGTGCTAGTTTACCCCTTTTTTGAATTGACTAGACTACCTTCAAACAAGGTACCCCATCAAAGTCTCCTTTTACGTTTTTTCAGACTCTCTAAATATGAAAAACCACCGAGCTTACCTTCTCTGGGCTCATTAAACTTACATTGAAGGACATTACCATTGTGTGTTTTGTTAACCGCATTTGCATACCTGCGTCGTTGGCCTAATGTCGGCTCCATGTTGCTCTCAACTGAACCATTTGAGGCATGCCTTATATGCAATCCTTGTAGTATTTTTCCTTTGCGTCTTGACACTTTTGGCCCCAGGAGGGATTTTTTCCGAGTGTCCTTGCTTTGAACATTAGTCCTATCCTTTTGCCTCGAACTCGTAGGTTTGTGACACTCATTCCTCCTTTGTAACATAGCATTCTTTTATTCTTTTTCCAACATTATTGAAAAAGGAAAAAAAAATTATATATATATATATATACCCCAAAAAGAGGAAGGGAAAAGTATTTTGTTTATATTGGCAGCGCAATGAGTCACCCTTGGATAAAGCAAATCTTTCTGTTTGTTCGTCAAGCCTTGGGATTTAATATGACCTTAGGAAGCTGTTCTTGCTACATTGAGCTGTGTCCTCCTCCATTTGGTTATTCTTCCAAACATATGGAGAGTTTGCATCGCCTCCTACCTCGTGAACTTATGTCAACGCCATGCTGCCTGAGTCTCATCATTAGTCATGCTATTGTCTAAGGGAATTTTTTACCAAGCTTGAGTCGGCCCCTCTATATTTTGTCTCTTGCCCTCATGCCCATCCATCCAGAAATTCCAATCAAGTCTTTGTTCGAAATCAATGAAGCCTATAGTCTGATCATCAAGATCCTCTAAGTCCATGACCGACGAGCCGTCAAAGTAGCAAAGTCGTACACTCATATTACATTCCTACCCGAGTTTTGAAGATTTTGAAGTTGATTCTTGAGCTCTGAAGACATCATCTCCAGCCATCAAGCCTAATCAACTTCTAGAAGATGGATACTATACATGTATATATTTTTTGATTTCGAGATGTAGCTCCGCTATGTATTGCTCGCGGATAAACTTTATATAGTTATATGACATGGATCTATAGTGTATTTGATTGGTAGGCATGATTTTATTTCATCCCGGGCATGGGTATGCCCACCTCGATGAGACAATTTTTCTTTTGCATATGTCACCTCCGGAATTCTGGTCCATGGGCTCACCGGTTTGGTACGTTGATAAAGATTGATAATGTATTTCGGCCATCAGATGCTCTTCTGACCTCACACAATAGGGGGCATATGTTATAACCCTAATTTTCACTAGACATACTTAACTGGCATCAGGCCATCTCATACTCCTTCTTTGTCAAAACACTATTGAACAACTCTTCTTAAAAACCCCCTTTGTAAAGGCCCATGCACCCTGCTTCATTACTGCACACGTGTACACGCTAGCAGCCCCAATACAACCCGCGTATTGGGGCATACTTTTGTATTCCCACTATTTATATAGTAATGAGATGAAGTCATATGGTTGTTCAACTCAGTTATTCAACATAATTTATATCTCTAATATGATGGAATACATCTAGTAATAAAGATATGGCAATTTTGTTCTCTCCTGTGTTTTTTAGGAATGAGAATCACATGTGCGTGTATAATTTTAATTCTTATCATACATGAGTTACATGGATGTCATTTACAATATGGTTTGGTATGTTTGGTCCTCCATCCCTGACACAAGACCTTATGGTCTTTATGATCCTAACTGCATCTCGAGTGAGACCTTCCTCGGCCTTGGACGAGGATTAATATTCCAATGCTTAGGGTTTTTTTTGGACACGCTCTGGATCAAACCTGGGTCTCAAACCCCCCAGTGTTAAGAAGTTTAGTGCATGTGCAAGCCTGTACTAAAAAAAGGACACTACACTACACCAAAACAACCCACTGAGGAATCCTCAACAAATGAAGAAAATAATGCTTAGATGATATTTTTGGATAACCATTGCACACCCTTCTAGGACCACCATTCATGGAACTACTATCCAAAAGTAGACATGAACAAGTTTGATGGATTTTATTCATTTGGTTAGGTTACCCAAATGGAACATTATTTCTGTCTCCATGGAATAATTGATAAACTAATGAAACTTAGAATGGGTGTTTTATATTTGGATGTAGAACGTTGGCAATTTTGGAAATGGTATAAAAAATATCATGGTGGCTACATTTCCTGGAGCCATTTTGTACAACACATATACTCTCATTATCAATGAAACACTCACTATTTTTGGAAACTATAAAAATTGCATCAAACAACCATATTTATGGACTTTATTCACAACCTTTAAACAATTGGAAATCCACTCGTAGGTCCTTTCTAATTCCTTTTTTAAAGAATTTTTATTTAATGGTCTAAAGGAGGAAATTAGAGCACAAGTCATGATGCAACACCTATATACTTGGTTGGAAGCCTATGATAGAGATAAATAAATTGACATGGTTATCAATGCACAAATAAAAATACCATCATTCACTTCTCATATTCTCTCTCCATTAGTAGCTACCACCAACACATCTACCTAACAACCCTTAAGGATCCAAATGTTGTCCCTAGAAGAGATTGTCGAATGGAAACACCTCAAGATTTGTTATAATTATGATGAGAGGTATTTCAAAGGGCACAAATGTAAATAATGGAAATTATTTCAAAGGGATGTATCCCCCCAAGACCACTCGAAATACATCCTAGTCAAATACACTCCTAAACTAGACTTCGAAGAAAAAAACCCTCTTATTCAAGAAGAAACAATCTTATGAGCCCCTTGTGATGAGCCCCAAATTTATCTCCATGCTTTATCTAGTTTTATTGCACGTCAAACACTAAATTGTATTGGTTACATCAAGAACTATAAGGTGATTCTTTTGATCAACAATGGAAGCACCTGCAATTTGATTCATAGGTGAGTGGCTAAAGAAACCCATTATTATGTCCATTCCATACCTAATTTTTAAATTATGATATCCAATGGTGGTATGATGGAATTTTGAGGCCGATATGAAAATGTGAAACTTCAAATAGGAGAGTATCATCTCAAATCTCAGAGGTTTCCTATTGAAATGGTTGGTTGTGATGTATTATTGGGTGAAGAATGGTTAGGAAATTTGGGACCTATCACCATTGACTTGAGGATTTATATACAAGCTTCACTAAGGAAGGGTAGAAATATACCCTCAAGTGACTTAAATCTAGTTCTCTTAAAATTATTAGTTCTTTTAGTATGGAGAATTTATTGAAGAAAGGACATTTAGAGATGATTTCCTAGTTCAATGCCATACAAGTGGTGGAAACCCCTCCATAGATATTGACCCTAATTTTTAGTTGTTCCTATCTAAAAATCAATGGGATTTTGGAACACATCATGGCTTACTGCTTTGATGTGGTGATCATGACCATGGTATACCCTTATTTATAAGTAGTCAAATACCCAATGTGCACCCTCATGTACTTCCTTTTGCACAAAAAAAAAAATAGAAAAGATCATATAGGGACTTTTGGAGGTTGGATCCATTTGTCCCAATACTATCCCTTACTCATCACCTATGGTCATGGTATTAAATAAATAAGGGGATTCGTGCACGTGAATTGATTTTTGGGCTCTCAAAAAGTTGACCATCAAGGACAAATTTCATATTCCAATTATTAATGATCTCTTGGAAGAGATTCATGGAGCCCAATTTTCACTAAATTAGACCTCCATTCAAGATATCACCAAATAAGTGTTATAACCCTAATTTGCACCAGACATACTTACCTGGCATCAGGCCATCTCAGACTCCTTCTTTGCCAAAACACTATTGAACAACTCTTCTTAAAAAAGCCCTTTATAAAGGCCCACGCGCCCTCCTCCATTACTGCACGCATGTACACACTATCTGCCCCAATACAACCCACGTGTACCTACAAAAGCACAAAAAAAGGAAAGTTCTTGACGAAACACACATCTTTGGGCAAGTTAACAAAACCTTTCGAGCATGCATGGCCGATCATTTGACCAAATACCTATCTCCTTCTAGCCTATAGAAGAAGTGGTAAGGGTCCCATTTGAAAGAAGGAAAATCATAGTAAAGAGACTATACCCAATTGAGCATTCCCCTTGTCCCAACCTTTAGCCTTACTTGTGCAAAGAGAAATATAGAGCAAAGTAGTTGGAGGACAATTGAAGAGGATCCGAGGACTAGTTTTGAGGAGTAATGCCGACCACATATTGTAAGTTTACTCTTGTGAAGATTAATACGAAAAGGAATACTTTTCTCGTCCCGCCATATCATGTGTTCGCGTTGAATGTTTATTTTATGATATTGTCACAACTAAACCAACAATTAGTATATGAAATGCATGTTCAAAGCTTTTTGTTTGTTCATGTGTGAATGAAGGTCAACTTTGGGAGGAGGCTTGCTATCAAAGAGCGAGTGAAATAAAAAGAATAGACATCAAACAAAGGACTTAAGGTAGAGTTACCGAATCTCAGTTACACCTTTGTATTGCATGAATGTGGGGTTTTGCGTTGGGAGAATAAGAAAGAGTAGAGGCCTTTGAAATGGTCATTTTCTGCATGCATGATTAGAGCCCTTAAATGCTAAGTCCGTAGGAGGGATTCCCACCCACAATAGAATTGGCGACCATACTGGGGATCTCTAGGGTTTATGGGAATATTTTTCTTGGGTATTTAAAAAACAAAATTGGTTTCATTCCTTATTTTTAAATTTTCTACAAAAGTTTGAGCTAGTAGGGATTCTGGTCTTCCATACCAGTATTCCCTATTTTCTTTTCTTAGATTCTTTTTATTTTACAGAAGTCACAGAGGTACACGCGGAATGTATAAGGACTGCATGTGTGTACCCACACCCTATCTTCACACAGCCCGCATGCTATCATCCTCTCCCCTATCAGAAGTTATCCTTCTCATAGATTTTCTGGATCTCATTCTGGTCTCTGTTTTTGCAGTTTGTAGCTTAGGTACCACGTCGGATTGTTTTTTTTCTATGAAATTTTCCTTGAATTGTTTTTCTTTTCTATCAAAGTAAGTTTCTAAGTCTTCAAGGGACTCTAGTTCTCAATACCAGTAGTCTTTGCCAGTGTTTGATTGCTTATATTTTCATTTTTTGAAGAATTGTAGAGGTACACACGGCCTACATAAGGTCTGCATGCGTGTACATGCACCCTGACCTTTTACATTTCGCGTGCACACGCTAGTTGTTGAACTGTTATCTGCGTGACTATTGAGAAAAGTTTTGTTCAAGGAGAGGCAGTCATCCTTTTCCTTGTCAAAAGTTATACCTCTCAGGGTTCTTACTCTCTATCATAGAAGTCGACAACTTAGGTCTGATTACAACATTGCTTTATTTTTCATTAAAAGATTTCTTTTGTTTCTTATCTTTTTAAACTTACTTTTAGCTTGAAATTTTGAGAAAAATGAGTTGCATTTTAAAAAACAATTCCCCCTCATGGTCGGGGGGTGCATGAATCGTGCATTCATCAGTTTCTTTTAGAATATTTTGTTACTTCTGCTTTGATTGGAAGAAAATATAAATAAATAGCTTATTAGTTATCTTTCTTTCTTGGCATTTTCTTTGCATTGTTATTTGAAAAAGAAAAAGAAATTAGCATAGTGTTGTGTTTTCTTCTCATCTTAAAATCATTTCAAAAGAAAAATAAGAAAGATAATCCTTCTTTGCTAGTGTTCTTATCATTTTTTTTTCTTCAAGAGTCTTAACAACATCAGTTGCACTACCGTACCCTTTTGAGTAAATCAAGCCAGTAAAAAGAAGGCTAATTAAAATTTACTAGACTTTATGTTTGTAGGGTCCATCAACTAGATTAGGTTGGAGCCTTGATTTAGGTTGGAGAGGAAACTCTTGAAGGCTATAAAACAAACATACAATTCTGTGCCGAGGAGTGTAGAAGTCCAGTAACATGGAAATTATTTGGGACCCCCCTCTAACATAGGGGCTAAACACGAGGTCGCATGTGGAAAGGTAGCGGAGATAACCCCTCCAAATCCGGACCAAGCATAGTGGGGAACTCATATAGAGGACTTGTCTTGGAATTCCATTGATCGAATTTTCCATGGAGCTTCGTGGGTATTGAATCTGTTCGAGGTCCTCAATCATCTTCCAGAACACTTGCTTTCGATACCCTTGATAGGTTTTGGGCTTGATACCCTGCTCATTGCGATCCACTCGACTGTCGACTGTACTTGCTGGGTGATTGTTCATGAGTTGGCAACCTAGTTGCCTTTATTTTAGGGACTTACATAGGTGATCATGGGGGTATACCACAATACCTAGGGCAGACATCGGGCCAATCTTTGCAAATTATACCCAGAGGGTTCTTCCGTATTCGAGTTGAACTTGCATCGATAAGTTTCTCTAGTGTTGGTTGGTGTAACTGTTCTTCCAACTAGTTAGTCATTTGCTTGATTTGCCTTTAGGAACTTTTAGTTTGTGCTCTGTGCTCTCTAGTTTTCCATAGTGAGTTAGTCAGTCATGGATTTGGGTCTCTGACCTAGGGTGGTAGACCGCCCACTCCACCGATCATGAGGAACTTTTTGTCTTCCACTTAGAAACATGGAGCTGCCTCTTTATAGGCATTGTTTTGATCACGCTAGTTCTTCAGAGTCAATGTGTGAGACTTTTATGGATTTGAACGATCCCACAAGGGGAGAACCTCTGCATAAGATCTTCATATCTCAAGTTCCTGGTGATACCAACCAAGGAACCCCTTCGCAAGGGGATTCTTGTGCTTTTCCTTTCTTCAGAAACGTTGGTGTCCCTTTGATGGCCACTTTGTACATTCCTGGGTTGAATGTGGGATTACCAGTTTGGTTGGGTACCATTCCAAATGTCCCAAATTCTCTTAACGCTTCTCATTTAAGCACCTTAAGTCATGAGCACCCTATTTATGTTTCTTCATCTGCAAATTCTTCTTCTCCTCCTTCTCTCGCCTCTGGTGAAAGTACAGTTACTAGTAATCGAAAGTCTAAACGAAATAGAAAGAGGAAGAATAGGAAGAAGAAATCACCAACCTCTACGATTCATGTTGGATATAGGTCGACAACCTATGCAAGTCACGTTGAAGACCAGCACCCATCCTCTGCAAGTTATGTTGAGGGTAATAACCCACCCTCTACAAGTCAAGTTGGGGGAAAGAGTCCAGTCACTACTAGTCATACTGGTAATAGGTCTATAGCCTCTGCAAGTCAAGTTATTGACCCATCACCAGCCTCTGCAAGTCATGTTGGAGATGAGAAACAAGCCATTGTTAGTCATGATGGGGGTATTAATTCTGTTGAGAAACCTACATGGATAGGATGTAAGCCTAAGTTCCCTTGTAAGCTTTGCAAGGGAGATCACCTTACTCATTTGTGCCCTGGCATTCTAGAGGTACAAATATTGTGGTCCATCCCTGTAGGCTCTTCTGATTCTAAGTCTTCTAAGGTTTCCTCACAGCCTATTCAGCCATTGGTTGAGAAAGTGGTCACGTCAATGCAGTCATCGGATTATCCCACTCCTCTTTTGAGGGGTGAGGTGCCTTTAGACCTTGCATTCTCTCCACCTATTCATTCATTGGTTGAGAAAGTGGTCACGTCGATCCAGTCATCGACTGATCCCACTCCTCTTTTGAGGGGTGAGGTTCCTTTAGACCTTTTAGTCTCTGAGGCTATGTAGTCATTGGTTGAGAAAGTGGTCATGTCAATGAAGTCATCGGCTTATCCCACTCCTCTTTTGAGGGGTGAGGTGCCTTTAGACCATGTAGTCTCGCAGCCTATGTAGTCATTAGTTGAGAAAGTGGTCACGCCGGTGCTATCTTCAATTGATCCCACTCCTCTCTTGGGGAGTGAAGTGTGTACCAACTATGTTTTTATCATTTCCAGTTCCGTACTTTCAGAACAAGGGGGTATTCCTCTCTCTTCGAGCACACCCCCTCCACGCCCTAGGATAGTTTCCTTTGATTGGAATGATCTTGTTGAGCCTCATCTTCCTTCTTCTGCACCTTTCAAATAAGGGTTGAAGTTAATTCAACAAACATTTATCGATGTATTGTGGATGAAGGAGCCTCTACAAGTTTTTTATCCTCCTTGGTTTGGAAAGTCTTGGGATCTCCCAAGCTTTTGTCTTCTTTGCATGAACTGTTAGCTTTTGAAAGACATCCTAGTGATAATTGGGGGTTCTTCCTCAGTTACCTATATCTTTAGGTGGGAAGACTCTCCTTGTTGATGTTATAGTGGTGCAAGGCCCGTTAGATTTCAATATGCTTCTCAGGCGTGATTATGTATATGCTATGAATGTTGTGGTGTCTATGTTTTTGTGTATGATGCATTTCCCTCACAATGGAAACATTGTCACTATCTACCAGCTGGCATCTGATAATCACCATCCTAATTCGGCATTATTTCAGATTACCCATTTATATGTTCCTAGCACTCGTGTAGGCTCTATCCCGCCACGGGTTAATTATGTGGCATCTTATCCTCGATGTTCAATTGCTTCTGATCGGGAACCTATGCAATCATGTTTGCCTTCCCGAGACTTGGTCTCAGCAATTGATCCTTTGGTTTACCCAATGGGGGCACAGGAGCCCTTGCGTCCCCCTCTTGGTCCAAGTAATCTTGAGTCTCCTTCTGAGTTTGATCTCATTGTTTGTAGATCCTCAAGCCCTCATGCTTGTGACTCTTCGCTGATAGACTCTGCCAGTCCTAGCCAGAACCTCAATCGTCATATGGAGTATGGTCAGTTTACTTCACCCTTTGGGAATGTCAACCCTCATTTGCATGATTTTTCGGATTTTGAATTGCCTTCAGATGAGGATATCCTTGAAGCCATGACTACGGTTTCTATACCATGGGAGGACTTACACCATGGTTTGTGTTTCTTCCCTTTTGGGAGACTTTCCAAGTTGACTATCGAAGAGACTCTTGGTATGAGCCTAGCAGTGGGCTCTACCTGAACCAGTTTCATACATGAGTCGTAGCCCCCAATGAGTCTTCTTTTAAGACCTTTGCATACCCTCTAAACATGAAAAGATTAGCGAGCGATCTTGTGGCATTTCATGCTCGTTAAAATGAAATTCAAGGCACATCTATCCGACGGTAGTTTAACCCTGTTTTGGTCTAGATGGTCAATTGTACGAACAAAGGTCTACCCTAGGAACTTCATTTCTCTAGAAGAGTATTCTCAGGTATAATGTAAACACTTTTTCGGGCCTGAGGGACTAAATTTACGAGAAAGGAACCCCCATGGAGTCCATAGTTAAGCTCTTTTCAAACTCCCTAAAATTGAAAAGATCATCGAGTGACCTTATTCCTTCACACTCATTAAAATGGGCCATAAGAACATTCCTGATAGAGTCCATAGTTAATCTTTTTTCAGACTCCTTAAAAAAGAAAAAATTATCGAGTGATCTTGTCTTTATCACACTCGTTAACATGGTTTTGAATAGACATCTTGTCGGTGCTAGTTTACCCCTTTTTCGAACTGACTAGACTACCTTCGAAAAAGGTACCCCATCGGAGTCTCCTTTTACATTTTTTCAGACTCTCTAAATATGAAAAACCACCAAGCTTATCTTCTCTGGGCTAATTAAACCTACATCGAAGGACGTTACCATTGTGTGTTTTGTTAACCACATTTGCATACCTGCGTCTTTGGCCTAATGTCGACTCCATGTTGCTCTCAACTGAACCATCTGAAGCATGCCTTATACGCAAGACATGTAGCACTTTGCCTTTGTTTCTTGACACCTTTGACCCTAGGAGGGATTTTTTCAGAGTGTCCTTGCTTTGAACATCAGTCCTGTCCTTGTGCCTCGAACTCGTATGTTTGTGACACTCATTCCTCCTTTGTAACATAGCATTCTTTTATTCATTTTCCAAGAATATTGAAAAAGAATAAAAAAAAAAAAATCAAATATACCCCAAAAAGTGGAAGGGAAAAGTATTTTGTTTGTATTGGCAGCACATTGAGTCGCCCTTGGATAAAGCACATCCTTCCATTTGTCCATCAATCCCTAGGATTTAATATGACCTTAGGAAGTTGTTCTGGCTACATTGAGTTGTGTCCTCCTCCATTTTTTTTTTCTTCCAAACATATGGAGAGTTTGCGTCGCCTCCTACCTCGTGAACTTATGTCAACACCATGTTGCCTGAGTCTCATCATTAGTCGTGCTATTGTCCAAGGGAATTTTTTACCAAGCTTGAGTCGGCCCCTCTGTAGTTTGTCTCTTTCCCTCATGCCTGGCCATCCCGAAATTCCAATCAAGTCTTTGTTCGAAATCAATGAAGCCTACAGTCCGATCATCAAGATCCTCTAAGTCCATGACCAACGAGCCGTCGAAGACCTCTAGGTAGCGAAGTCGTACACTCATATTACACTCCTACCTGATTTTTGAAGATTTTGAAGTTGATTCTCGAGCTCTAAAGACATCATCTCCAGCCATCAGGCCTTATCAACTTCTAGAAGATGGATACTATACATGTATATATTTTTTGATTTCGAGATGTAGCTCCGCTATGTATTGCTCGATGATACACTTTATATAGTTATATGACATGGATCTACAGTGTATTTGATTTGTAGCCATAATTTTATTTTATCCTGAGCATGGGTATGTCTGCCTTGGTGAGACAATTTTTCTTTTTCAAATGTCACCTCTCGAATTCTCGTCCCTAGGCTCACCGGTTTGGTACGTTGATAAAGATTCATAATGTATTTCATCCATCAGATGTTCTTCTGACCTCACACATTAGGGGGCATATTTTATAACCCTAATTTGTACCAGACATACTTACCTGGCATCATGCCATCTCATACTCCTTCTTTATCAAAAAACTACTGAACAACTCTTCTTAAAAACCCCCTTTATAAAGGCCCATGCACCCTACTCCATTACTACATGCATGTACACGCTAGCTGCCCCAATACAGCCCGCGTATTGGGGCATACTTTTGTATTCCCACTATTTATATAGTAATGAGATGAATTCATATGGTTGTTCAACTTAGTTATTCAACATAATGTATATCTCTAATATGATGGACTACATCTAGTAATAAAGATATGGCAATTATGTTCTCTCCTATGTTTTTTAGGAATGAGAATCACATGTGCTTGAATAATTTTAATTCTTATTCCTTTTATAATACCATACATGAGTTACATGGATGTCATTTACAATATGGTTTGGTATGTCTGGTCCTCCATCCCTGACAAAAGACATTATGGTCTCTATGATCCTATCTGCATCTCGAGTGAGACCTTCCTCGGCCTTGGACGAGGATTAATATTCCAATGCTTAGGGGTTTTTTGGACATGCTCTAGATGAACCCTGGGTTTAAAACCCCCCAGTGTTAAGAAGTTTAGTGCATGTGCAAGCGTGTACTAAAAAAAGGACACTACACTACACCAAAACAACCAACTGAGGGATCTTCAGCAAATGAATAAAATAATGCTTAGATGATATTTTTTGATAACCATTGCACACCCTTCCAGGACAACCATTCATGGAACTACTATCCAAAAGTAGACATGAACAAGTTTGATGGATTTTATTCATTTGGTTAGGTTACCCAAATGGAACATTAGTTCTGTCTCCATGGAATAATTGATAAACTAATGAAACTTAGAATGGGTGTTTTATATTTGGATGTAGAACGTTGGCAATTTTGGAAATGGTAGAAAACATATCATGGTGGCTACATTTCCTGGAGCCATTTTGTACAAGAAATATACTCTCATTATGAATGAAACACTCACTATTTTTGGAAAATATAAAAATTGCGTCAAACATCCATATTTATGGACTTTATTCACAACCTTTAAACAATTGGAAATCCACTTGTAGGTCCTTTCTAATTCCTTTTTTAAAGAATTTTTATTTAATGGTCTAAAGGAGGAAATTAGAGCACAAGTCATGATGCAACACCTATTTACTTGGTTGGAAGCCTATGATAGAGATAAATAAATTGACATGGTTATCAATGCACAAATAAAAATACCATCATTCACTTCTCATACTCTCTCTCCATTAGTAGCTACCACCAAAACATCCACCTGACAACCCTTAAGGATCCAAATGTTGTCCCTAGAAGAGATTGTCGAATGGAAACACCTCAAGCTTTGTTAGAATTATGATGAGAGGTATTTCAAAGTGCACAAATGTAAATAATGGAAATTATTTCAAATGGATATATTCCCCCAAGACCACTCAAAATACATCCTAGTCAAATACACTCCTGAACAAGACTTCGAAGAAAAAAACCCTCTTACTCAAGAAGAAACAATCTTATGAGCCCCTTGTGATGAGCCCCAAATTTATCTCCATGCTTTATCTAGTTTTACTGCACGTCAAACACTAAATTGTATTGGTTACATCAACAACTATAAGGTGATTCTTTTGATAAAAAATGGAAGCACCTACAATTTGATTCATAGGTGAGTGGCTAAAGAAACCCATTATTATGTCCATTCCATACCTAATTTTTAAATTATGATATCCAATGGTGGTATGATGGAATTTAGAGGCCGATATGAAAATGTGAAACTTCAAATAGGAGAGTATCATCTCAAATCTCACAGGTTTCCTATTGAAATGGTTGGTTGTGATGTATTATTGGGTGAAGAATGGTTAGGAAATTTGGGACCTATCACCATTGACTTAAGGATTTATATACAAGATTCACTAAGGAAGGGTAGAAATATACCCTCAAGTGACTTAAATCTAGTTCTCTTAAAATTATTAGTTCTTTTAGTATGGAGAAGTTATTGAAGAAAGGACATTTAGAGATGATTTCCTAGTTCAATGCCATACAAGTGGTGGAAACCCCTCCATAGATATTGACCCTAATTTTTAGTTGTTCCTATCTAAAAATCAATGGGAGTTTGGAACACATCATATCTTACTGCTTTCATGTGGTGATCATGACCATGGTATCCCCTTAGTTCTAAGTAGTCAAATACCCAATGTGCACCCTCATGTACTTCCTTTTGCACAAAAAAAAAATAGAAAAGATCATATAGGAACTTTTGGAGGTTGGAGCCATTTGTCCCAATACTATCCCTTACTCATCACCTATGGTCATGGTATTAAATAAATAAGGGAATTGGTGCACGTGACTTGATTTTTGGGCTCTCAATAAGTTGACCATCAAGGACAAATTTCATATTCCAGTTATTAATGATCTCTTGGAAGAGATTCATGGAGCCCAATTTTCACTAAATTAGACCTCCATTCAAGATATCACCAAATAAGTGTTATAACCTTAATTTGCACCAAACATACTTACCTGGCATCAGGCCATCTCAGACTCCTTCTTTGCCAAAACACTATTGAACAACTCTTCTTAAAAACCCCCTTTATAAAGGCCCACGTGCCCTGCTCCATTACTGCATGTGTGTACACGTTATCTACCCCAATACATCCTGCGTGTACCTACAAAATCACGGAAAAGGGAAAGTTGTTGACGTAACACACAGCTTTGGGCAAGTTAACTAAACCTTTTGGGCATGCATGGCCGGTCATTCGACCAAATACCTATCTCCTTCTAGCCTAAAAAAGAAGGGGTAAGGGTCCCATTTGAAAGAAGGAAAATCATAGTAAAGAGACTATACCCAATTGAGCAGTCCCCTTGTCCTAACCTTTAGCCTTCCTTGTGCAACGAGAAATATAGATCAAAGCAGTTGGAGGACAACTGAAGAGAAGCTCGGGACCAGTTTTGAGGAGCAGTGCTGACCACATATTGTAAGTTTACTCTTGTGAAGATTAATACAAAAAGTAATACTTTTCCCGTCCCGCCATATCATGTGTTTGAGTTGAATGTTTATTTTATGATATTGTCACAACTAAACCAACAATTAGTATATGAAATGCATGTTCGCATCTTTTTGTTTGTTCATGTGTGAATGAAGGTCATGTTTGGGAGGAGGCTTTCAATCAAAGAGTGAGTGAAAGAAAAAGGATCGACATCAAACGAAGGACTTAAGGTAGAGTTACCGAATCTTAGTTACACCTTTGTATTGCATGAATGTGGGGTTTTGTGTTGGGAGAATAAGAAAGAGTAGAGAGCTTTGAAATGGTCATTTTATGCATGCATGATTAGAGCCCTTAAATTCCAAGTCCGTAGGAGGGATTCCCACCCACAACAGAATTGGCGACCATACTAGGGATCTCTAGAGATTCTGGGAATATTTTTCTTGTGTATTTAAAAAAAAAAATGGTTTCATTCCTTATTTTTAAAGTTTTTGCAAAAGTATGAGCTAGTAGGGATTTTGGTCTTCCATACAAGTATTCACTGCTTTCTTTTCTTAGCTTCTTTTTATTTTACAGAAGTCACATAGGTACACGTGGAATGTATAAGGCCTGTATGCGTGTACCCGTGCCCTACCTTCACACAACCCGCGTGCACACGCAAGCTGATCAAGTGTTAGTCACGTGTCTGAGTTCAGAAAATTGTTTTTTATAGAAGTAGCCATCCTCTCCCTTGTCAGAAGTCATCCTTCTTAGAGGTTTTATGGATCTCATTATGGTCTCTGTTTTTGCAGTTTGTAGCTTAGGTACCACCTCAGATTGGTTTTGTTCTATGAAATTTTCCTTGAATTGTTTTTCTTTTCTGTCAAAGTAAGTTTCTAAGTCTTCAAGGGAGTCCGGTTCTCAATACCAGTAGTCTTTGCCAGTGTTTCATTGCTTATATTTTCATTTTTTGAAGAGTTGTAGAGGTACATGTGCCCTGCATAAGGTCTGCATGTGTGTACATGTGCCCTGACCTTTTACAACTCATGTGCACATGCTAGCTGTTGAACTGTCATCTGCGTGATTGTTGAAAAAAGTTTTGTTCAAGGAGAGGCAGTCATCCTTTTCCTTGTCAAAAGTTATACCTCTCAGGGTTCTTGGTCTCTATCATAGAAGTAGACAACTTAGGTCTGATTACAACATAGCTTTATTTTTCATTAAAAGATTTCTTTTGTTTCTTAGCTTTTTAAACTTACTTTTAGCTTGAAATTTTGAGAAAAATGAGTTGCATTTTAAAAAACAATTCCCCTCATGGCCAAGGGGGGGCATGAATCATGCATTCATCAGTTTCTTTTAGAATATTTTGTTACTTCTGCTTTGATTGGAAGAAAATATAAACAAATAGCTTTTTAGTTCTCTTTCTTTCTTGGCATTTTCCTTGCATTGTTATTTGAAAAAGAAAAAGAAATTAGCATAGTGTTGTGTTTTATTCTCATCTTAAAAGCATTTCAAAAGAAAAATAAGAAGATAATCCTTCATTGCTAGTGTTCTTATCATTTCTTTTTTTCTTCAAGATTCTTAACAACATCAGTTGCACTACCATATCCTTTTGAGTAAATCAAGCCAGTAAAAAGAAGGCTAATTAAAATTTACTAGAATTTATGTTTGTAGGGTCCATCAACTAGATTAGGCTGGAGCCTTGCTTTAGGTTGGAGAGGAAACTCTTGAAGGCTATAAAACAAGCATATGATTCTATGTTAAGGAGTGTAGAATTCTAGTAATGTGGAAATTATCTGGGACCCCCCTCTAACATAGGGGCTAAACACAAGGTTGCATGCGGAAAGGTAGTGGAGATAACCCCTCCAAATTTGGACCAAGCATAGTGGGGAACGCATATAGAGGACTTGTCATGGGATTCCATTGATCTCATTTTCCACAGAGCTTCATGGGTCTCAAATCTGTTCGAGGTCCATAGTAATCTTCCAGAACACTTGCTTTCAATACCCTTGATAGGTTTTGGGCTTGATACACTGCTCATTGCGGTCCACCCGATTGTTGACTATACCTGCCTGGTGATTGTTCACAAGCTGGAAACCTAGTTGCCTTTATTTTAGGGACTTACACAGGTGACCGCGGGGGTATACCATAGTACCTAGAGCAGACATCGGGCCATGCTTTGCAGATTATACCCATAGGGTGCTTTCGTATTCAAGTTTCACTTGCACCGGTAAGTTGCTCTAGTGTTGGTTGGTGTAACTGTTCTTCCAACTAGTTAGTCATTTGCTTGATTTGCCTTTAGGAACTT